>JAZKJV010006022.1:0-262724 GCA_037367405.1 Ottelia alismoides
TTGAAACGTCGCCTGGTGAGCGTTTTTGTTCTGCCACGCTATCTCAGCCATCCTGGGGAACGTGCGCAGAATCCGACGAGCGGGTTTGGTGGCTGTGCGCTATTTCGAAGTGGATACGTATTCTCTGAAACCCTCTATTCTGTCGGCCGACTCCGTGCAACTGTCGTTCTTGGGCCACGTAAACAATCTGCCTCTGCGACCTGTTGTCGGATCTGTTCATCTCGGATTCAATTGGCCCAGTACGCGGGCTACTGCGGATACTCGGGCCTCTGCTGATTTCGGTTCCACTGGGCCCTTCATGCAGACTGATATTCGGGATTCTTCTGTGAATTGGGCTATTTCAGATCCGATCGTGCGGGCTACTGCGGATTTTGGATCCGTTTGGCCCATTATGCGGGCTTCTGATGATCCCTTCATGCGGGCTGCTGCTGATCCGATCGTGTCGGAGCACCTTCTTATGGCAACCGAGTATCAACTCCGATCACCCTATGGTTCAATGCAATTCCTTCGCGGGTTCACCTGGAGGAAATCGAATCATCTTCTGCAACGTCTCCGGTTCTATCTCCTGCGTCCCCTGGGACTTCTTTGGCCTCATCTGCGCATGCGACTGGTGGTCTTCATGGTGCGTGTGGTGCTCTTGCTGGAGCCTCGGGGAGGGCTGACACTTCCCTTGCGCTGGGGAGCTCATCTGCATCACGTTTTGGGAAGTGTTACAGAAGGCGTGTTCACTCAAGCCTTGGAGATCCTATGTTGTCTACTTGTCTGTCGCTGCGTGACACGGTGGCGGAGGCTGCAGGCCTCTCTTTTATCGGGGGACGTTCACTGGATTTCTCATGAAGATTTTATCTTGGAATGTTCGAGGGCTTGGGGACTCTGACAGGCGGCGGGCGTTGGGGATGCGTCTTTCCGAGTGGGATTGTGACATCGCATTTATCCAGGAATCGAAGCTGTCGGGAATGGATGACTCGCTTTGGAGGTCCTTCGGTGCTGGGCCTTTGGATGACTTTCGCTCGTTGGATGCGGTCGGCGCGTCGGGGGTGATTATTTTGGCTTGGCGCTCGGCCGAGGTTTTCCTTTTCTTCGATGCACGTGTTGGTGCACTCTCTCTCGGTGGTTTTCTCTCGTGTGGACTCCAATACCTCCTTTGCTTGCACTTGTATTTACGCACCTACGTGCCATGTGTTGCGGCGGGAGCTGTGGGATGACTTACGAGCGGAGCCCCTGGCCTTTGCGGATATGCCGTGGATGTTGGGGGGCGACTTTAATGTAACTGTTCTATCTGACGATCGTCCTTGCGGTCGTAGGGGCCAAGACCCGAGCTCCATCGACTTTATTGACTTCATTCGGGATTTGGCTTTGGAGGGGCTGGTGCCCAACGATATCTCATATACCTGGAGGAACAATGTCTCAAGATCGAGGATTGCTAGGTTCTTAGCGAACGTAAATCTTATGGAGGCCTTCCCCTTATGCGCGGTGTCTTCTCGGCCACGATTGTTCTCTGATCATAATCTAATCGTGTGGGATTCGGGGGACGATCTTCGTCCTTGGGGTCTCTTCCGGTATGAACGATGCTGGCTTTTGGAGCAAAATTTCAAGGAGGTGGTGAAGATTCATTGGGAGCAGACCAGGTCTGTGGGGTCAGCTGCACGTCGCTTCGATCATAAGCTTGCGTCTCTGAGGAGGGCTTTGGCGACGTTCAAAAGGGACTCTCGTCTGGCCCGCGTGGCGGCACGGAAGGCGGCGGACGATATCATTTTGCGGCTGGATCGTTTGGAGGGTGCTAGAGAATTGCTTTCGGACGAGCTTTTCGAGCGCAATGCTGCCACTGTTATCATCAGAGCGGAGGACAAGAAGCGGGCCATGGAATGGCATCAGCGTTCGCAGATGCGGTGGATTAAGGATAGTGATGCGAATACCGCGTTTTTTCATCGGGTGGCCAGCGGTAGAAGGCGCTTTAATTCTATCCATTCTCTTGTGGTTAATGGTTCCCTCGTCCAGGGGGATAGGGACCTGGGTAAGGTTCTGGGGGATCACTTCAAAAATAAGTCTGGCTTCCGTTCCCAGCGTGTTTGGCGTTGGTCCGGCCGAGGGGCACCATCTATTCTTCCTTCGGAAGCCGTGGCCCTGATTAGGCCGTTCTCTTTAGCTGAGCTCAAGGAGGCCGTTTGGGACCTCAACGCGGATGCCTCCCCGAGCCCTGATGGCTTCCTGGTGGCCTTCTACCGTGATTTCTGGGACGTGGTGGCTACTGATGTTCTGGACGTTGCACGTGAATTCTGTGATGGTAACCGTGGCTTCGACAAACTTAATAAGGCCCTTATTGTGTTGATTCCTAAACCAAATACGGCCAATCACATTGATGATTTTCGGCCAATCTCCATATCCAATGGAATCTATTTAATCATCGCCAAGGCCTTGGCCAGGCGGCAGGCTCCACTCCTTGACTCGCTGATTTCGCCCTCTCAAGCAGCCTTTATTCGTGGGCGTCAAATTAATGATTGCTTCGCGGTGGCCTCCGAGTTGGTGGAGGCTTGGAGGAAGTCGTCTACTAAGGGGATTCTTTGGAAGATTGACTTCGCTAAGGCATACGATTGCCTTGATTCACGGTTCCTGTGGTCGGTCTTGAGGCGAAGGGGCTTCCCGGACGCTTGGATCTCATGGGTTCGGCACTGTGTGTCTACGTCATCCATGTCCGTTCTTCTTAATGGTTGCCCTGTCGGGGGTTTCTTCCAGCCGAGGAGGGGGATCCGTCAGGGGTGTCCTCTCGCACCCCTCCTGTTTGTGGTGGCAGTTGATGTGTTGCCGCGTATGATTGATGGCGTCGCCGCGGCGGGTCTTACCCGTGGTTGCTCTTTGGGGGACTTCCACGTCCCTCTGCTTCAGTTCGTTGACGACACTATTTGCTTTATTGAAGGTGGCCCCTCCGAGGTATCTGGTATGGCTACTACTCTTCAGCTTTTCAGCGAGGTTTCGGGCCTCCAGATCAACGGGACCAAGTCTAAGGTGGTTCCCTTCGCTATGCCGCAGACGAAGGTTTTGGAGTGCGGCCGACTGCTGGGCTCCTCCCCTGGGGGACTTCCCCTCGATTATCTTGGCTTGCCTTTGGCTGTGGGCCGCGCCCGGCTTCGCGATTGGAAGGTGGTGGTGGAGAAGATGGAGGCGCGCCTGTCTGGGTGGCGCGCGGCTCTTTTAAGCAGGGGCGGGCGGCTGGTACTCCTCAAAGAGGTGCTCTCTTCTATTCCAATTTACTTCTTCTCTGTGCGTGGTGTGCCTAAGGGGATTCGGGTGCGGATGGAGAAATGTATGAGGGGTTTCTTGTGGGGAAGGAAGGGCGAGGGGAGTAGGGGGGTGCCTTTGGTGGGTTGGGGTGAGGTCACGAGGCCCAAGCGGTTGGGGGGCTTGGGTGTCAGGTGCGTGGATGCGGTTAGTGAAGCACTTCTGCTTAAGTGGGCTGCACGGGTTTGGGGAAAAGAGGAGAACTTCATGCTGAATATTCTGAGGGCGACGCTGGGCGAGGACTACATGCCCGTTACTTGGGGGAGCTCTCCGCATCACCTTTCTGATTTTTGGCGTGGGGTATTGAATGTCTTTAATCGGAACCGCTCTCTATTTAAACCCATTCTGGGTAGGGGTAACTCTTTTCGCTTCTGGATTGACGATTGGTCGGGCAAAGGTCCTATAAGGATGTCTTCCCTCGTCTTTACGCCTTGGTGGAAGACAAAGAGGCTTCGGTGGATTCTTGCTGGAGCGAGGGCTGCTGGTGCCCTATGATTACTGCGAATCTTTCGGACCAACGGTTCGACGATTTCCTTTCGTTGATGGCTTTACTTGCGGATGTTAGCAAGCCCACCGATGGCCGGGATCACTGGCAATGGTTGGATGGTTCTTTCTCCACGAGGAAGGCTTACCTTGCTCTTGTTAATAACACTAACGGGGCGACGCTGTTCTTCTGCGTGACTGCAAGTTCTTCTGGGGGCTCAAGTTACCGGAGCGCATTGGTATATTCCTTTGGCTACTGCGCGGGGGGAGACTCCTTACTCGCGACCGGTGCGCCTCTTTGTTTCCCAATGTCGGGCCAAACTGCGGCCTGTGTGGCTCGGAGCGGGAAACCATCGATCATCTTTTCCTTCATTGCGGGCGCGTCCGTGATCTTTGGGCGGACCTTGACTGGCTCAACACTGCTTCCCGCGCTTCATTCTGCGAGAGCCTGGTGACCTCCAC
Source organism: Ottelia alismoides (assembly GCA_037367405.1). NCBI lineage: Eukaryota > Viridiplantae > Streptophyta > Magnoliopsida > Alismatales > Hydrocharitaceae > Ottelia > Ottelia alismoides. Next base: position 4,222 of record JAZKJV010006022.1, read on the forward strand.
GGGCAGGACTAGGAGGGAATTTGTGGACCCGATTGCGCGCTTGTGGTGCATTTGGTTGGGAAGGAATGAGGCTCTCTTCGCGGGCCAGCATTTCTACAGGGAAAATATAGCGATCCTTGCTTCGCGGTTTGTGCTTGATTGGTCTCCTGGGTAGGACATCTTTCCGTTCTTCGGGTGTTGATGTAGGTTTTTTCTCTCTCTTTTGTAGATACTATTCTCCTTTTCTTCTCTTTTGTAAAAACTCTTTTTTCTTTTATTTTAATATATTGGGGCGAACACTGTCGAGTGTATCCCCCTTTCTTTGAGCGTAAAAAAAAATCCACCTGAGACTGCAATGATGACTGCTATACCTGCAATACATTCTACAACTATGTCATGTATATAACCTCACCCTCTCTCTTCTGTTAAGATTGTTTAATTAGTAGATTCTAGTGCTCTTCGCGATCTCCGTGGGATAAGAGGTAGAGTTTTGACATGTCCAGGTAGATTCTCCAAGGAAAACTGTTTAGGTGGAAGACAGTCATCTATTCCATGGTGTCAGTTTCCAATTATCTTGTTGTCTGCTAGTCAGATTTCCAAGGCCATAACACTACGGAGCTATTTTTGACATTGTATCTCTGACTTTCATGATATTAAGACATGAAAGACGATTGATCATGACCATGAAGAAAGAGAACCTACTGATTTCTTCAATCTCTGCTTGTTGCTTATGCTACTATCCACCGATTACCTACATCTTACGTTTTCTTATGGCATCGTTGTCTAGGCCATCTGCTAGGCAACAGACTATAATGTCTATTCCCTCAGTTGTTTCCTACTATCACTATGGGGTGTGATGCACATATCATCTGGGGAAGCATCCCTTAAGTACTTTTATTAAATTTAATCACCTGCATTCACCATCTGCTTTTTATCTTGCTCACATGGATTTTTGAGGACCAAGTCTGTTAATGGATCGTCTTGGTCAGTGCTGCTACTACTTGAATTATAAATGTTTTTTCTTGCTTAGCTTGGGATTTTCTTCTGAACAATACACAAGATGTTTGTTAAAAGATTATTCAATTTATTTATAAAAAGGTGGAATTTGGTGCCACTAATAAGACTGTTCAGTTTCATAATACTTGCAAGCTATGTTCTTCCAGATTGCGAAATTTCTATCTCTTTCATTAATGTTCATCAAACCTCTTGTGCTGACCTCACAGCAGAATATGGGCTGCACAATGCAAATATTGTAATATACTATTTTGTTTATTTGGAAAACTCTTATTAATCCCCTCCTAGCAAGACCATCTATTTTCCTTGCAGGATAATAATAGGTATGGAGAAGGGGTAGTCATGCAAACAAATATGGATATTTACATATTCGATCCGCAACAATGTCTGTTTTGTAAATCCGTATTATTTTAGAATGGATATAGATACATATACTACTTTGATGTCCATAAATATATGCATAGATATCATCAAGTTGGACAAGACCACTTGTCATATGACAAAGGAAGCTATATCTACTCCTTAAGCCAAAATCATAGAGCAAGACATGCAAGCATGTGACAAAGGATGAGTACAATGGCATGCAAGCATGTGACAGAGGATGAGTACAATGGCAAGCTATATGCTTGCCTATCGAAACTGGATATTCCCCCCAATTTCAAGCAAGATGATCTATTAGAAGACATGTGCAAACTGGAGCAGCCTTGAGGAGTCGTATTCACGGAGATAAATATGAATCAAGTATTACACACACATTAAAACTTAATGTAGCTTTGATCAGGAGGGGGGGATTCTAGCTCAGTATTCTCATAACAGAAAGTAATGAATGGGAAGTACAACTCCTTGAGGTATATCCATGGTTTCAGATTTCATGAAATATCGGTGAAATTGTCAAAATTTCGGTTTCGAAATGTGACCAAAATTTCTAGCGAAATGCGCATATGTCAGCATTCCTTCACAAATGTTGCTCGATTTGGACGAAATGTTACTGAAGTTTACCGAAATTTCAAAGAAATTTCAGTGAAATTTCATTTCGACATGGTGTATTTACGATACCGAAATTTAAAACCTTGGGTATATCTACACATGTCTGATGCATAAGCTAGCTCAAAAGGAGCTAACAGTTACAATTTTCTTTGGTGGCCTTCGACCGACCTCTAATGCAGCTGGAGATCGTATGACGACATGCACTATATTACCCACACTGATGGAGGCCAACTACAGATTGAGTCGTCACAGTATATCTCCTAGCAATCAAAGATGCCAGAGCCCAAAACATCTGCCCCGGCTGTTATTTGGCTGTGGAGGGTGTGGTTCATATGGAGGATGTTGTGGCAGATGCAACGACAAATATAATGTCTGACATAGTGGTATCTTTGATAATTCGAGCCCCATTAGCTCTACCATGAAAGGTGAAATCTAGCGCACCTTATTTGGTGGGATGTCACATTGAGGAAACATGCTGGACTAAACACAGGAAGCCCCTTGGTGGTCGCATGGCTAAAAAGGTCGACATTATGAACTCATCTCACACTGATCTGGATGATATATTCAAGCACTTTGCTCAGACACCATTCATTTTTTTTTGAATAAGAACAAGGGGGTGCACTCCCAAGATGGGAGTCACCACACCACAAATTTCATTGATATAGAAAAAGATACATCATCATCCGGATACCCAGAAGTTGTACAAAGCGTTACACTGCGCCACCACATTCTCATAGTAAAAACGCTGCCCCTTGAATATGACATCATTTCTACCAAGCCAAATAGCCCAGAGTACCGCAAAGACTCTGGAAACATCACCGGTGGAGCCGGCACCCACCGTCCGAATAGAGCCCCAAAAAGATCCGCACAGGAAGACTGAACCCACGGCAACCGCAAGGACTCCCAGACGTCCACCGACAACCTGCAACCGAAGAAGATGTGACTCGCGTCCTCCACGCCATCAGTGCATCTGTCACAATGAATGCCCGTCACGCCCAACATCCTTCCCCTTCTGACCTTGTCACACAGACGACCCCGCCGCAGACACCAGAGGAACACCTTAACCTTGGTAGGAATCTTTGCCGCCCAAATAATCTTCAGGTCCACACATAGGTCGTCATCATGCTCCAACCCCCCAGCATACAACCTCCGGTACGCCTTCTTAACCGAGAACTTACCCTCCACCCACTCAAAACAGTCCAGCTCCCCCGACAACTCCCCGGCAGAGGGAATCTCCGAAAGCAACTGCAAGAAGTCATGCATCCTCTGCTCAGACAGAACCGCAGTGAACCTCGGAGCCCAAGTACCAGAGTCCACCACCTCCGCCACTCGCGCCTCCTTTTCCACAGCCAACGCCATCAACCTAGGGAAACGGAGCCCCAAGGGCCCCTCTCCCGTCCAGTCATCATGCCAAAATCTGAACAGAAGCCCATCTCCCAGCCGAGGGCGAAGAAGAGGCCTCATAGCTGGCAGAACCGCCCGGACCCCACTCCACAGCGAAGATTCATGACGTCGCCTCGCCGCCACCAACTCGCCCGAGACCCCATAAATCTTCCTCAGCAGCCGCACCACCAGCAAGTCTGACGGGCCCCAGATGCGCACAACCCACTTCGCAAGCAATGCCCTGTTCATACATTCCACATCCCTGACCCCCAACCCGTCCTCGGAAACGGGTAGAGTAAGATCCCTCCAAGCCACCAGGTGCAGCCCCTTCTTATCCTGCTTTCCACGAGACCAGAAGAAAGATCTCATCAAACCCTCCACCTTCTTTCTAACCCTAACAGGCATCAAGCGGGTAGAGACGAAGAAAATCAGAATCGCAGAAAGAACATGTTTGAGCAGGGTAAGCTTCCCGCCCTTGGACAAAGTGACAGCCTTCCACCCCTCCATCCGCTCCTCCAGCCTCCGAATAACACAGTCCCAGTCGGACTTCCTCACTCTGCCGTCGACCAAAGGCAAACCCAAGTAGGAGATGGGTAATGTACCAAGGGGGCAGCCCGCCCACTCAGCTAACCGAATCCTCTCGTCCTCCTGCATCCCAAGAGTTACCAGAACAGACTTCTGCCTGTTGATCTGCAAGCCAGAAAGACATCCAAACACATCAACCAGGACAACAACATTGTGGTTCTGAGCCTCCGTCCCCCCCCCAAAAAAAATCAGCGTGTCGTCCACATATTGCAGAACCGGAACGGAGATGTCCCCCAACGAGAACCCCTCACACCAACCTTCCTCCACTGCCCGCCGAAATAAAACCGCAAGACAATCCGCAACCAAAACAAACAGAAGGGGAGCAAGAGGGCATCCCTGGCGCACCCCCCTCTGCGGTTGGAACCAGCCTCCCTCCTGACTCCCATTGACCAGCACCGAGCAAGAGCACGTAGTGACACACCTCTTAACCCAGTCCACCCAAAGAGGAGGAAATCCCTTCTTCTCAAGCGACGTTCACAGGGACCACAGGAACTTCCAGCTGACATAATCATAAGCCTTCGCATAGTCAATCTTCCAAATCCCACCTTTCTTCCTAGATCTCTTCCATTCACGGCAGACCTTCGACGCAGTCACAATACCATCCGCCATACACCGCCCAGGAATGAATGCGGACTGAGAAGGAAGAACCACACTAGAAAGAACAGCTCTAAGCCTGCTCGCTAAGACCTTGGCCACAATGAGATAGATGCCGTTAGAAATCGAAATAGGCCGATAGTCTCCAACACCCACTGGGGTCTCTTTCTTAGGCAAAAGAAAAATCAAGGCCCTGTTGACCTTCTCAAAGCCGCAGTTGCCACCCCTGAACTCATTCAGAACCTCCATAATTTCTCCCTTCAGCAGCTCCCAGAACTCCCTGTAAAAACAAATAGAGAAACTATCCGGACCAGGAGCCCCATCCACATTCAAATCCCAAACCGCCCGGCGAACCTCCGCCTCCGAAAAGTCGGCCACCAACAAACCCGCCTGCTGACCGGTCAACGACCCTGACCCCCGCCGGTCCACCCCCAACCAGCCTCCCCCCTCACCCTTCTCGAGGCCCGTACAAAATGCTCCCGCAAAGCAACGCTAATGCTCCTTTCCCCGAAACCCTTCGCCCCCCACCTCCACCTCATGCAAGAAGCTCCGCCTCCTCTGCCCCGATGCAACCGAATGGAAGAAGTGAGTGTTAGCATCACCCTCCCTCAACCACTTCTGGCGCGATCGCTGCCTCCAATGAACCTCTTCTTTCCTGTCCTCCTGGTAGACCACCTCCAACCAAGCCGCCCTCTCCTCCACCTCCTCCGGAGACAAACCCCGGTCATCATCCAGCACATCCAGCATGCTAACCCCCGCCTCCGCCTCAGCCCGCCTGGCCCTCCTCCTACTGGCGACCTCCTTCTCATACGACAACAAGACCTTCTTGAGCGCGGCCAGCTTCGCCGCAAAACGTGACACCGCCGAACCAGAGACGGAGAACGCCCACTAATGCTTGGAAACCAGATCCCGAAAACCCTCCTCCAACAGCCACTTCTTCTCAAACCGAAAAGAGAACCGAGCCACGCGCTCCTCGCCGGAAAACCAAAGAACCGGGGTATGATCTGACAGCATCCTCGGAAGAGCCCAAGCCCTCGCCAAAGGGAACAGTTCCCCCGCCTCAGCTGACACCAGGAATCTGTCGAGCCTGGACCTGGACCTCGCATTCCTCCACGTGAACCTGCACCCTGCCGCGTCCACCACCGACAAGCCTAACGAGCGGACCACCTGCCTCAAGTCCGCAGAACCAGCATCCAAGCCCCCGCCACCCCCTGGCCTGTCCTCCGGGAACAAGGTGACGTTCAGATCCCCAGCAATAATCCAGGCTCCATCCCCCACCTCAGGCGCCACATCGTCCAAGTCAGCAGCCAATCTGCCATCCTCCTGACGGCACGGGCCGTAGACGTTAGTGATGAACAGGCACAGACCATCCGCTCTACGACGAAGCGTCACCGACAAAGCAAAACGGGAGGCGGAAGTCACCAACAGATCAAAAGAATCGGACCGCCAGCCAGTAAGAAGCCCCCGGAAGCTTGCTCAGCCTCTTTCACCGCCACCTGAAAGATGTCACCCCTATACACCTCCCTCCGTTGCTGATCATCCAACGACTGCAGCTTTGTCTTCTGAAGAATAAAGATATCTGCCCCAACCTCTCTCACCAACTTATTTACCCCGAGCCTCTTATCGGGCCGGCCCAAGCCCCTCACATTAATAGACATCAGCTTCATTTAGGCAACCGATCAACCATCTTCAAAGGAGGAATAACCCCCAACCGCCGCGCCATTCCCCGATCCAGAGCAGCAAAGCGGTTCCTCACCTCAATGGGACTTCGGCCCCCCGCGCCAGCAACCTCACCTGCCTCCCCTGCCATCAACGCCGCCCGCAACGACGCCCGAGCCAACCTCCTCACCCTTCCCCCCTCGCCACTCCCCTCTCATACGCCAAACCGACCGACGGTCAGATCCCTCACCGCCAGCCACCCCAGCGGCCCCCAGAGGCGAGACAGGAGCCACCACCACGCTCCCCGAACCGGTAGCGACAGCCGCACAAGGCAAGGACGCTCCCTCCACCACTGACCCACCCGCCACCAAACCCTCGGCCATCAGAACCTGCCCCTCCCCCAACTGCTCACCCACAAGCGGCACCCCGACATCCAACTCCTCCCCCAGGACCGGCGAACCTCCAATCACCCCCTCCAGCCCCACGGACACGGGACCTTGGTCAGCTTAGAACCCATTGGACCAGAAGGAGGGGGAAAAAGAATCCACTTGGCTACATCTGCCCCTTTCCCTGTGGAGGGCTTTCCCTATCTATCTGAGATCTGATATCCTGCCTCGATCCTTTTAGCAGTCAGTCACGTCCATTGGCACTGGTCCTACCTTTCTTTCGTCAGCTACCTCCCTCCGCTCTTCACTCCGGAGAAAGAAAGAAGTATACGCGAGCTGCCACCTCCCCCACACCACAACCCTCAACCACTCCACCCAAAGGGCCCCACAGCAGAGAACTCGCCCCCGGAACCCCCATCTCAGAAAATGAGCCAAAGCGAACCACCGACTTAGCAGGAAGAAGCCCGACGGAGGGCCGCCCCCCCCCACAAGGAATCCCCCCCTCCACGGGCAATCCCCCCCTGGGGCTTGCGCGGCACCAAGGCGAGCCGCTTCACCACCGCCAACCTCGGACCCAGACTCCGCCACAGAAAGGCCCCCCTTACGCACCCCGGCCCCCTGCAAAGCCGCCCAGACATCAACGGCCACCAACTCAACCAAGACCCTCCTGCCGTCCAACACCACCTCCCACCAGCCCATTTTCTCCTCTCCAACCGGCCTCACTCGCAGCAAAACGTCCACAGGTTGCCCCGGGTCACGGCCCGCCGCCTCGACAGAGTCCACCACAAGAACACCCCGCAACAAGCTCGAGATGCGATCCTTCGACCTCGCCCTCATCGGCAGCCCCCTAAGCACAACACGCTCCACCCGAGCCGGCACTACCGCGACATCGGAGTCCCGGACCCTCCGCTACTTCATCAGCAAAGCTCGCTCCGCCGACCCGCTTAGCAGGGCATGCTCCTCTCGCGGCTGGAGCCCTCTCACCAACGCCCGCCACGGAGAGATCATCGCCACATCACCCTTGAAAAGCGCCTTCGACACGAACCCAACATCTGAAGTTGCCGAGAAGAGGGCCCCATCCCCAACGCCCTCCGCCACCAACAAGCTTCCAGCCTGAGTCGGCAACGGGCAGGACCGCCTAGAGTGACTGAACCCCCGGCAAGAGAAGCAGCGAAACGGCCTGCGGCAAGCCCTCGCCCAGTGATCTAATGCACCACACTGGAAGCAGCCCCTGCCGAAAGGAGAAACCAGCGGGGGCCCCCGAGCCCGCAAAGAAGGCCTCGCGTCGCGCCTCCTGCGCCGACCTTCCACCACACGCCACTCCCCCAAACCTCCGTCAGCATCCAGAACAGCCCCCACGCCCAGAGCGGCGACCCCAGAGCCCGAACTCCTCCCAACTCCATCTGCACCTGTGAGAAGATTGTCGAAACAGCCCCGAGCATGCACTGGGACCAGACCGTGACCATCAGAATCCCCCCAGAGGGCTCCCGACCACGGCCTGGAAGGCCCCGCCCCCTTATAAGGCCGCCGCTCTGGTCGTGGAACCCCCCCCAGAGGCATCCCCGACGCTGCCGGCCACCGCCACACTGCAGCTAGCGCGGAGGCGGGATGTCCTCTCCAGCGCCTGACGGCCGCCATCGCCCGACCTCGCCACACGCGCCGCAGACCTCAGCAGACTTCTCCTCGCGACGCCCAACCCCGTGCCGCGACTCCAGCACTCGCCGCAGACCCCGCGACTGACCACGAGTTCCCAGACCATCGCGCGCCGCAGTCGCGCGAGAAACCCTAAATCTCGCCCGAGCGTCCCGAAGCGACATCCAAAAAACCAACACTGCTCAGACACCATTCATATCTATTGGCAATCCATCTGAGAATGCAATGATGACTACTATATCTGCAATATATTCTACAACTATGTCATGTATATAACCTTACCCTCTTTTTTCTGTTAAGATTGTTTAATTAGTAGATTCTAGTGCTCTTCGTGATCTCCGTGGGGATAGGAGGTAGAGTTTTGACATGTCCAGGTAGATTCTATAAGGAGAACTGTTTAGGTGGAAGACAGTCATCTATTCCACGGTGTCAGTTTCCAATTAGCTTGTTGTCTGCTGGTCAGATTTCCAAGGCCATACACTACGGAGCTATTTTTAACATTGTATCTCTGACTTTCATGATATTAAGACATGAAGGAAGATTGATCATGACCATGACGAAAGGGAATCTACTGATTTCTTCAATCTCACCTTGTTGCTTATGCTACTATCCACCATTTGCCTACATCTGAAGTTTTCTTATGCCATCATTGCCTAGGTCATCTGCTAGGCAACAGACTACAATGTCTATTCCCTCAGTTGTTTCCTACTATCACTATGGAGTGTGATGCACATATCATCTGGGGAAGCACCCCTTAAGTACTTTTATTAAATTCAATCACCTGCATTCACCATCTGCCTTTTATCTTGCTCACATGGATTTTTGAGGACCAAGTCTGTTCATGGATCGTTTTGGTCAGCGCTGCTACTAGACTTATAAATGTTTTTTCTTGCTTAGCTTCGGCTTTTCTCCTGAAAAATACACAAGATGTTTGTTAAAAGATTATTCAATTTGTTTATGAAAAAAGGTGGAATTTGGTGCCACTAATAAGACTGTTCAGTTTCACAATACTTGCAAGTTATGTTCTTCCCGATTGCGAAATTTCTGTTTCTTTCAGTATTGTTCATCAAACCTCTTGTGCTGACCTCACAGCAGAATATGGGTTGCACAATGCAAGTATTGTAATATACTATGTTTATTTGGAAAACTCTTATTAATCCCCTCCCAGAAAGACCTATTTTCCTTGCAGGATAATAATAGGTATGAAGGGGTAGTGATGCAAACAAATATGGATATTTACATATTCGATCCGCAACAATGTCTGTTTTGTAATCTGTATTTTTTTAGAATGGATGTAGATACATATACTACTTTGATGTCCATAAATATATGTATATATATTATGTACAAATAAACTTGTATATATATTTAACAGAAAAATTCTAAATATAAGAAACCCTGGCATTCTAAAAAGTATCAAGAATAAAGGTAGCCACATAACTATATAGCAATTGAATATTAGATAACAACTAAAGAATAACATTTATGTGACTGTAACAATTTGGGAATTTAATAAGTTTGATAATAAAGAAGCGAGAAAATTTTGAAACAAAAAGAACGTTTATTTATGTTCTTGTATCTTTTATCTATTTATCTTTCCGTTTGTCTACCTTTTGTAATTTGACCATAGATCTCTCCCTATATAAGAGAGTCTAGGGCTAAGGGAATAAACACAACTCTTATTTTTCCCAACATGGTATTAGAGCGACGGTCCTAGATCGGAGTTCTCATACCAAACCCTAAACCTAGCCCTCCACCTCCAAGCCCCGTGCACGACCTCTCTCTCTTCCTCTCACACCGCCCTTTCGGCGTCGCCCTTGGCCCCGCGCCGTCCTTCTACCGTTCAGCCCAGCGAGTCGCGCGTTTGACGCCGCCCTTTCGTCGTGCCACCCTTTGGCCTCGTGCGCCGCCCTAGGGCTCGACCTTCTTAGGCATCGCGTTGCTCCACGCCCTAAAGTTCGGTCAACCCTAGGGTATCTCCGTCATCTACCTAAGGGGACTATCACTCGTGTCTCCACGTTGATGGGTTTGGTTGTGTGAGGTCTACACATGCAACCAAACCTCTTTATGTCAGTGTAGACCGAAGTTTATCTTGTCTACAACCCTGGTTCTCTCCAGTCACAATGTCAGAAAGCAAGGTGGAGATCCCACGACAGGCAATTTCAGAGGTCCTGCGCCTATTGTGAAGATGGATGGATCCAACTACGAGTTATGGGCCATGCAGTTCATGAGCCTAATGAAATCAACGGGTAAGAAACATATTCTTACCGAGGATGAGCCAACGGAGAAGACGGGGTTGTATGCCTCATGGGAGGCTGATGACGCTTATGCTCAAGTCTGGTTGTCCGGTACTCTGATTCCAGATATTGCTAACGATGTCTTGCACCAATCCACTGCCAAAGCCATGTGGGACATTCTTGCTGCCACGTATTCTCAAGACAAGAATGAGACAAAAATCCTACAACTCGAGCATGACATCTTCACAATAAAGCAAAATGGTTGGCCTCTGCATGCCTACAACACTGCATTGCGGGGAATGTTTGAGAGGCTTCATAGCTTCATGCCTCTCACAACTACTCCAGAGTAGTTGAAGACATATTGGAATGCCACGATGGTATGAGTGTTTCTAACCTCTCTTGACTCACAGTATGAGGCTGCTTCATCTCAAATTCTGGCGGATGCTACCATTCCTCACATGGAGGAGGCCTTTCGGAGGCTGAGTCGAATCAACATCTCGAGTCCAGCTACTGTGCCTAATTCGTCTGCTATGGCGGCCTCTCGCGGAAGAGGCAATTCATCTCAGTTTCGTGGTCGAGGACCACGTGGTAGGGGTGGTCGTGGTCGTGGATCACAGTGTATTTACTGTCATCGTACAAGTCATACAAAAGATACATGCTACTACAAGCATGGTTTACCTGCATCTGCTCGTGTAGCAGAACATATATCAGGGCGCTACACATGCAGTAGATCCACGATATGATGACCTTGTGTCTCGATTGAGATATATCATGCCTCCAGCTAGTACTCCTTCACCTGCTTCAGAGAGCAGCTTGGACGTCGCCGCTACTGCAGAAGCTAGTACCTCAGGCAACGCTCATACTTCTACTTTCTACGAGGGTTCAGGTACATCAGAGTGGATTGTAGATTCAGGTGCTACACATCATTTGTGTGGAAATATATACCAACTCACATCCTACAAGCAAGTTACTCCAGGAAGGACAATCGTCATAGCAGACGGGTTCATTCTCCCATCACAGGACAGGGACAGATTGCGTTAACACCTTCTATGCAGTTGCAAAATGTGCTTCATGCTCCTAATTTCTCAATGAATTTACTGTCAATTAGTCAGATCACTAAGGATTTACATTATCGAACGATATTTGACCCATCATCTCTTGTGTTTCAGGACATTCTCGCGGGCAGCATGATTGGACATGGTCGTGAACAAGGGGGGTTGTATCGACTGGTTAATACACCTTATGCTGAAGCATCATCTCATTCCACTGGACCTGTCGTCTCCTATTTTCTATGGCATCTGCGCTTCGGTCATCTTCCGCTTCAGAAACTACGTTAAGTCCTTCCTCAAATTCCATCTCACTCGTCGTTCCAGTGTGAAGCTTGTGAGTTAGGGAAGCATCATCGGTCTACCTTCCCTAGTCGTCAGAGTTGGAGCAGTAGCTCTCCATTTGAGTGTTCTCATATTGATATTTGGGGTCCAAGTCGTGTTCCCGATCATTAGGGACACAAGTTCTACTTAGTGGATGTGGATGATTTTAGTCGTTTGTCTTGGGTCTTTATGTTAAAGAATAAATCTGAAGCGGGTAGCACTATTATGAAATTTATTAAAGTACAAAATATTTTTTCGATTTTTGTCAAGATTGTGCGAATCGACAATGCCCTTGAGTTCTATACTCATACATTATCTCGATTTCTTTCATCCCATGGCATTCTTCATCAAACGTCGTGTGCCTATACATCCCAACAAAATGGTGTCGCGGATAGAAAACATCACCACCTTCTTGATGTTGCCCGTACCCTTCTTATCCAGAGTTGTGCTCCGCACTCTTTCTAGAGCGATGCAGTTCTCACCGCATGTTATCTCATTAACCGCATGCCCTCATTCGTGTTGGGGAAGAAGATACCTTTCTCTCTTGCCTTTCCTGACAAGGTTGTTTTCCCTTACCCCTCGTGTCTTTGGGTCCGTTACTTTTGTTCACCAATTGTCACCAGGGATTGAAAAGCTCTCTCCTAGAGCTGTCAAATGTGTTTTTGTCGGGTATTCCAAGACCCAAAAAAGGTATCGTTGCTATGATCCGTTGCATCGAAGATATTATGTCAATGCAGATGTCACGTTTTTTGAGTCTGTCATGTTCTTCTCTCCTACAGGTGAGAGGTTTGTGCCATCAACCACTACTGATGAGATCTATATTCCTCCTCCACTATCCCCACCACCGCCAATACCTCCTACACCATTGCCACCACCACCACCTCCAGGTGAGACGTTTGTGCCATCAACCCTTGCTCATGATCATGGTCAATCATCAAGCAAGCCCCGGGTTTCTTATGATATTATTAGTTCTATTGATGGGAATGATGATACATCTCAACAGGAGCAGGTAGGGGATGATTTGGAAGGTGATACGGCTGACACAAACTTGATTTGCCTATTGCACTAAGAAAGCAGAAGAGGTCCTATGCTTCATATTCGATTGCCTCCCATGTTACCTTTGAGCGTCTGACAGGGGACTTCAGAAGATTTGTCGTTGCCTTATCCGCTGTGCAAATTCCACGGACTCACCAAGAGACAATAGCTGATAGTAGATGGCATCTGGCTATAGAGGAAGAAATGGCCGCCCTTCGGTCGAGAGGTACTTGGAGCCTTGTTCCAGCCCCTACTGGGGCGTGAGTTACAAGTGGGTTTTTATAGTGAAGCAAAATACAAATGACAGTATTGATAGGTACAAAGCTCGACTAGTTGCTCGTGGTTTCAATCAGACGTACAGGGTAGATTATCTTGACAAGTTTTCTCCTGTTGCTCCTCACTCTACATTACGAATTCTTTATTAGTTGTCGTCATTCAAGATTGGCCTTTGTTTCAGTTGGATGTGAAAAATATCTTTTTATATGGAGATCATCAGGAGAAGGTTTACATGCAGTAGCCACCTGGGTTCATTGCTGAAGGGGAGTGTGTATAGGTGTGCAGACTTCATAAGGCAATATATGGCCTAAAGTAGAGCCCGAGAGCTTGGTTCCAGAAGCTCTTAGATCTGTTTGAGAAGCAATGGTTCAAAAGGTCAAATGCAGATCATTCTCTCTTTGTACAGAGGACATCCAGAGGTACGACTATCATTACGGTGTATGTTGACGATATACTTATTACACGAGATAATAATCAAAACACGCTTTTGTAATTAGATACATGATAAATATATGGTTTGTTTTCTCTTTGAGGTTTTTATGGGTTTAAAACCCTTTGAGGTTTTTATGAACATATGAAATTCAGACAAGACACCTAATGATCTTAACTCGAGTCTCGAGGACGAGACTCCCTTTGAGGTTTTTATATTTGTAACATCCGGAAACCGCCAAACCCGAACTCGTCCGATTTTGGATCCAATGAACCCAAAAACGTTGTTGGTCAATGCCAAACAACCTAAAACGGTCAATTTATTATGAATCAAAAGTCGTTCGGGCAAAATCGACCGAAAAACGGTCGCATCGTAGCGTGCGCCGTGAAAAAGGCCGCGACGCAAATTCAGAAACCGCAAAATGAACCGAGACCATCATTAGATCCGATTCAATGATACACGACCAACGGAATCGACCGTTCGTCAATCGGAGGTCGTTTGATATTCTTAAATCGTAAATTTTAACCTTAAACAAAAACTGTATCCGAAAATTTCGGGTATTCAAAACCCGACCGAAAGTATACCATATTATGCTCATTTTGACCGTCATTTTGAGACGATCAAAACGAGATATTACTCGTCAAAATCCGACATCAGAGGCGCGAATACAGAGGACTTTAGTATTTTAAACAAATAAATAAAATAGTTTAAAAAAATTTAAACTTAAATCACGGTAGCAGATAGCAGCGGACCGCTGTAAACAAAATTTTTTTTATATAATTAGACTAAATTTTTAGTAATCTTCTAGACAACCATTTGGATTTCCATATCTTTACACTTGGCAAGATATAATATCCCCTTTCCCCTTATTTATACCCCAAAGCCTTTCCTCTTTGCTTCTCCAACGAAACCCTCATTCCATTTCCCTCTCCTTCTTGATTCCCAATTCTATCCTTCGTTATTCTCCAAACTTCACATTAAACCCCAAAGAAGCTCCAGCCGAGAAGCTTTATGGCAGCACTCCACTTCAATTAGAGCACTCTAATGCTGCCTCCAAACAGCAGCTTGAAGCTGCTGAGTTCTTCCTCCTGGAGCTTTCAAACAACCATGAAGAACAACCCTGGTGTGGATGTTTTTAGCTCCAGATTCCAGCCTGCATGCAAGTGATTTCTCTCTTAGAAATAAAAAATCTGAAAACCAAAGAGGTACCAATTTTCCTTTTCATTTCTACTCATCAAAAATCACCATTTGAGGATCTAATCTATATTTTTCCCCTTATGCTGCTGTCCAGCAGTGGTTTAGACCAATGTTACATGCTATTTTGACACAATTTTGAGCCCAAAAGATTGGAATCAAAGGTATCTCCTTCCCCACTTTGCTGCCATGCATGCCTATTATACTTGTTTCTCTGTACAATCCTATCTTCTTTTGCTGCCATGCATGTATAACCACACATTGTAAGCCAATATTGGGTGTTGGGGGATTATCCTTAAGCAACTGTTTATTTATTTATTTTTTTTTAAAAATATTAGTAACAGTTCCTGGAAGGATTATTTATATCAATTATGAGAGTTAAATTCAAGAAGAAGGGGGTTAGCATGTTTCCATAGCTTCTGGAGGGTACTGTACTTTACTATACTGTAGACTGTTGGTAAAAAAAAATATAATTGAGAAAATATAAATCTCTATTACTGTATTCTTATATTCTGTATTCTGTCTACTCAAAAATTATTTTCATTCAAAGGTTAAAATTTAAAAAGGGATATTATCTAGGCATTTAGTCATTGTCTTCACTATATAAAGAATATGAAAGTAATTAGATTCTAAAGACATGGTATGATATCTGCTAAAATTTTAGTCTCGAAAGTTTAAATTAGAACTTTGTCTGTCTGCTACTAAGTATGTCCACGGCCCAAATTTTTATGTAAAATTTTGAAATCTAAAAGTCCTGTATTCACTATTAAAGGATATACTACAATTTCCTATGTAAAAAAATTGTCTCATCTTTTTCGTGGTTACTGGAACATCACATTATAGTCATTTTAAAGTTATTTTCAGACCTATCTATCCTTTGATATTGTAGCATATTACGTAAGTCTGTCAGAGTATGTTGTTCTTTATCTAGCAATTGGCCTCTCATAATATACACTTGCTAAATTGAGTGTTAGCTGGGATTGTACATTTGTAATCATCTATATAGCTCTAGCTAGTATACAGTAGCCATGTAGTTTCTTATTTTAGGATTATATTATTTATGAATATCCCGTTATGGAGGATTCACGGTCTAAGGCATCACAAAGCTCTTCCGAATTTGTCCTTATGAAACATGTTCATCTTCGTGGGTATCTATTGTAGTGCTCATTATGATTGGATTAGTGGAAAGTAATGGAAAATAAAACCAAATCTTTTCCTATATTAAGTGAGAGTCTGCTGCATATACATGGTGAGCAAAGAAATCTATTCTTCGACATGTGAGCAAAGAAATCTATTCTTCGACATACTTGGGGGCTTGGGTGCAAATAGGATACATATATGGAATTTTTTTCTATCAGCCTCATATATTCATGAATTGTTCCAATAAGACTGCCAGTCTAATTCATACTGTTGATATATTTACCAAGAATCTTCTATGAGAAACTGCTTGTACTTTTGGTAGAACAAGCTTACATGATAAACATGCTTCAACTAAAATATATATATATATATATATATATAAAATAAAATTTAAAAGACAAGCTTCGGCCTAAGCTTAAGGAGTAGTTATGTATGTTAATGACATGGAACAATGATCTAGGTCTGCCCTTCCCAATACAAGTTAAACTTTAAGTTGTAAATATATAATGATCAAGAAATCCTAATATTTTCATGACCAAAAATCCTCAATCGATTGAATCTTGAGTAGAATTGGTTATATTGCTAAAAAAATGATGGCAAAATGCCTAGATCTGCAAATTTACCATAGCAGAAAAAAAAGGATGTTGATAAATCTGTAACAATTGATATTTAAGAGTGCCGGTCACGGTAAACCTTACACCTGACCGTGCGAGGGCGCGGTGACCCTCAGCTGGACGGAGGAAAGGAAGCCCAGTTTGGGCAGCGGCCGCCAAGTGCGCGGGTCTAGGATCCCAGTCCCCCTTCGGTTTTTAACGTGAGCTCACAGTGCTTTTACGCCTCGTTGGGATCCCGACTTTAGACCAGTTACGCTGACCCGTTGTTAGGATACCCATGCGGGGGATCCTTGGTTTTCAGTTTTACGTACGAGCTCGGTTGCCCGTTACCGGTCGGGCTGTTTTCTAGAGCGACTTTTCCGGGAAGTCCCTCTCACCCGTCTCAGTGGCGTAGTTTGGGAGTAGACCTATCCCTCTATTGGACCGTCCTTCCAACTAGAGGGCGAGATGGAAGAGCCCTTTTGTTGGCTTCTTCACCGCTTGAGTTTTTCTTTCGCCAACAGACTTGGCGATTCTACATCCAGATCCTCCATATCTATATCTACATCATCTAGAGTTACATTTGAGGCTGTTGCATTAAGGTTTGAAGGGATTGATTTTACATCCAGATCATCCATCTCTACATCTACATCATCTAGAGTTACATCTGAGACAGTTGCACTTGAGGTTTTAAGGGATTACAATTAAAGTTGAGTAAATGGAAAAGACTATAATCTAATTCGAAATCTCATTAAGCTAGTGGACGTGTTGGGAACTTAGTTAGGATGCATTATACAACACTGCATGCCTACGGAGGCACCCCAACCCGAAGACATTCCCCAAGTCTTAGAGTCATAGTGTGAGGTTTCACAAGAACCAAGACCACAGACTATCCACTAGACTTAAGATTTTAATAAATCTTTATATCTTCTCATCTCACCTTTCCCATCATAAAAAATCCATAAATATGATCTCTGAGTACTATGAGAATAAAATATACAATCACTTACGATAGAAATATGCTTATGTGGGGAATGTTGGGATAATAGCTAATCATAAGAGGTGCTTACTAGAATTTGGAAACCCTTTTCAATTGCAAGTAGGAATAAATTTTAATTTGAGTTGTTCGTGCCTCTCTACTTGCCTGCTTTTGGTCACAATAAATGCCTGTTATTTTATATAAGTTTTTGGGAGGTACCAACAACCGCTGACTCCTCTTCTTTCCTAACATGTTTGGAAGGCAAACAACCTGCAGTTCAGTAGCTATACATGGGTCCAGGAGATAAATTTTATACCCAACGGTATGGTTTATTTTGTGCCAGTTTTTGTTCAATTTATAATGTATTATGTTTCTTTCTCTTCAGTCAGATTTTGGGATATATTGTATGTACTGTCAGACTTTGTACATGTAAAATATATGGAAGTTAATGAAATGAAATTTTGGTGACCATTGTTCTATGAGTTTGTGGTTATAAATGTTGATATGAATGTCAGATGAAATTATTTCATTAGTGAAAAAATTTTCCCCGTACTTTCAGTTACTTAATGCGATAGTAATGATTGTTGTAACGCGAAATGTGTGATTAACGGGTACCCGGATCCTCGGGGGTTCACAAAACCAATTCATAAGCTCATGATTTCATATTTTAAAAGTTGAAAATTTGGAAGTTTTTGCACGAGATTGCTGCTGCTCAAAAGCAAGGTTGCAATAATCGATAGTCGGTACTAAGTTGGTTAGGTCACTGACTAACGACTAATCGCAGTCGGGCGACTAATCAGATTTAGTCGAGCTTTAATCGTCTTCGATTTTTTAATTATTTTAAATATATAAATCATTTTTGTAGGTATATTCTTATCAATTTACATATATTTGTTCATTTTTATACTATCATAATGAAAAAAATGAAGTAGCTGAATTTAAATAAAACATTAAGCGTGTTAGAATGAGTTTGCAAAAAAAAGTCTCCAAGTAAAATTTGATTGACCAGTCGACCTAATCGGAATTAATCAATACTCGGTCCGCCACTCCACTGACTAGACTAGTTGGACCTACCAGTCGGGCCGGTCATGGGACTTTTACAACAGTGCTCAAAAGTAAATTAATTGTAAAATTAGTTTCTAATTCAGACCAATTCTTAAGCTCATGATTCATATTCTAAAAGTTGAAAATTTGGGAGTTTTTGTATAAGATTGCTGCTGCACAAAAGTTACTGAATTGTAAAATTAGTTCTAATTCAGACCAATTCTTAAGCTCCTAATTTCATATTTTAAAAGTTGGAATTTGAGAATTTTTGCATGTGAATTTCTGCTGCTAAATATTCACTGATTTGAAATATAAAGTTAATCCAAGTCAAAGTTTTTAAGCTCATGATCTGAGAACTTGAAGTCTAAAATTTTGGGATTTTGCATGTGAGATAGTCCTAAAAATCTACTGATTTGACAAATTGAAAATATAGATCTAGATCAACTTCTTAGCTCCTAATTTCAGAAGTTAAAGGATTAAATTTTAAGAAATTGCATGTAAATTACAATACTAGTCTACTGATTTGAAATTTTGGAATTTATTTCAAGTTAAGATTATAGCTCCGAAGTTAAAAGTTTAAAACTTTGGGAATAAGGGTTAACACTTTTGTATAAAGGTCAATTGTCTTGCAGTTAAAATTTATATTTCACAAAGATAATGCAAATAAGTTATTTTCTGCAATTATCTTTGATGAGAGTTAGATATGTATGAAGGTTATATAAATTAATATTATACATTTTAATATATGTAAATGTGTGTGAAAATATGTCATGAATGTTATATATATATATTGGACATGCAGCACACTGTTACCCTCTTCTGCCAAATCATATAATATTTGACCTTATTAGGGCTGCCTACTTCTAACTTTGCATATGGTTCATCAACTAGATAACCCTTATACGCATGCATGCATGGATGGTCTTCATACAATCTTGAATAATACAAGGATCATTCTAGAATTGATAATTTTTAAAACCCATGCAAGGATCACTTTAGATTTGTAAAGCTAAACACACAAGATGATATGAATAGAATATGTAATCAAGTCAACTATATGGTTGCTGAATAGCAGTAATTTATATGAATTGAATGTGAAGTCAAGTACATGGTTAATGAATATTAGTGATGATAACTATTTGTGCCGGTCAAGGTGCCCCTCACACCTGACTGTACGAGGGTATGGTGATCCTAAACTGGGCTAGAATTATGATGCCCAGATTGAACGGTCACCTAGTGCATGGGTCGAGGATCCTAGTCTCTTCTACGCTTTTATCGCGAGCTCGTAGCTTTTTTCGCTTCTCTGGGATCCATGTGTTTTCTTTTTGACCAATTCTGTTGACCTTGTATTCTGTTGGGGTTCCTAGGCTGGAGGACCCTCGGTTTTTCTTTAAGCTCGTTTAGCCCATACTTGCACCGGTCGGGCAAGACTGGAGTGACTTGGACCGGAGAGTCTCTCTCACATGTCTCAAGAGCGAACTTGGAGCTAGCTTTCTCCTGGACCTCACTTCCACTGGGAAATCGAGAAGAAAAAGTCTCTTAGGAGGCTTCTTCACCGCTAGAGTTTGGTTACTGTTACGCCAATAGATTTGGCGAGGACATAGATTAGATCATAAAAATCGCCATCAATCATCTACATTCAATAACATCTATCATCACATCTAACAATTGACAATAATGAAAAAGGATGTAAATTAGATCTAGATCACCTTTGCCATCATGATATAATAAATAACGAAATAAATAATTGTTGATAATAGAAATATGGTGTGAAAAAGGGAATTATATACGAAACAGCTAGAAAACCAACTTTTCATGCAAGTTGCTTAAATAATTACAATGCCATTACCTATCTACCTGCTTTCTTTTTGCAACCACTTAAATATCTGTTATTTTTTTAATTTTGGTTATACACAACAGTTGTTGACAACTGTTTGTCCCTAACATGGATGGCAGGAAAAGCGCCTGCGACATAATAGCTACTTCTCAGAGTTCTTAGCTTCTGGTGATCAGACATTTGCCTTTGACTGATGGTACACATGATAGTCATTATATAGATAAATGAATCTATTTTGTATTTTTTTCTCTTCTATCTTATTTCTTAGATAGATGTATAAATGATGAAAATTTTTAGTTAATACAATTGTTATAAATGCAAAATGTTATGAAGTGACATGTGTTATTATGTGGTTGGTTAATAAATTATGAATGCCACTCAATCGTGAATTTTTTCCTCATTTTCGTAACTTGATACGACCAATCATAAATTAAATAATGTGAATATTGTGAAAACGAAGGGATCTTAGTTTTGTTGATATAAGCACGTGATTGGCCCAAGATAGATCTGAATGGAGGCGAAGAATCCATGTAGCCGACCCTACTTAATTGTGGGAAAAGGCTTTGTTGTTGTTGTTGTTGTGAAAATAGGTAACTCGGATCCCGGGGACGATACATAGGCATAAAGCCAGTGAGTTGCTCGAACATGCCTAAAAAATGCGAGAAGTGGGCATGAAGAGGTCGACCATTCTGCTTGGTCGAGAATATGTCATACTACATCTAGAGGATCTTGCTCTCATTCTTTACTTGACCATAAGTGGTAGCGAAGATTATTGTCTTTAAAAATACATCTCGAGGCACTGAGGCGTACGCCTCGAGGCTTTTTTCAAGGAAAACACCTCAAAGCTATAACCTCATGCAACCTCAGTGAGGCGTGCGCCTCGAGGCGTGGCTCGAAGCGCTGCCTCATTTGTATGCTGATTTTTTTCAACATTTTTTCTTTTCTTATTGATAGTGGGATTTTCATCTTTCGTAGACAAGTATTTTCAAGTCCTTAAGCTCACAATTCACTAAAATGCATTTTTTTAGTTTATTAAAGTATTAAGCTTATTTTTACTTTATTATGCAAGTTCTTTATAGATCAACATGAACAAAAATTTGGGTCTTGAGTACTTAAATCTAATGCCTCTACTCTTTAGTATGCCTCTTATGTTACATCTGGACCCTTTAGTTAATTTTTATTCAAGACTTTAAATTTTGCGGAGAGTTCCCCATTAATGTGCTTGCATATCCATATTTACTTGACTCCTTACAGATTAAGAGTCCAAAAAAGTTAGTTATATAACAACTTGGATATTTAAAGCATGATGTTAGCCTTGAAATGTCATGGAGTTATGTATTTAATCATAACTATTTAATTTCTAGAACTTGAAAACTGTAATTACGATTAATTATTATGTTTTATGAAAAAAATTTCTTTCACACGCCTCACACTTTTTAAAACCTTGGCGAGGATATCCCACATGGACTTGACCGTGGGCTGATTCACAATATCGTTTGCAATCTCTGTGGAGAGCGTCCTGGAGAGCAAAATGCGAGCATATGCAACGTCTTGCTTCCACGAAGCATGTTCCCTAATATTATCTGTTGGCTCTGGCTCTGTCAGAATATGTTCTTTGTTGCTACACTGCATGACGGTGAGAAACTGCATGAACCATAACTCGTTGTTGGTCCCATCCATCTTCTTGATGGGGTCGATCCTTTGAAGACACCGGTAGAAGAAAACACTTCACCATTGCTTTCTGACATGACAAAAAAGAGACCACGATGACTAAGGATGGTTCGTAAAAGATAATGTCTACATGATAATATAGATGATTGGGCGTACATGTAGACTTATACGTCAATCCTCGTCAATCCTCGGTGCTTGTTAGGGTTGTAAAACCTGATTTATAGGTTTGAAATCATGTTTTCCGGTAAAATCAGACCAAAAAATATCCTAGGAGGGCTGGAAAATGCCATAAAATCGTGTGGATGAGACGTGCACAGCGTTGGATGCGGTAACGGAGGATCGCTGCAACGCTAGAGGAGCCCCTTGGGGGTTGGCGGTGCTGAGGGGGTACCCCTCGACAGTGCTAGTTGTGCCTCAAGAGCCAACGACGGTGCCAAGAAAAGAGAGAGATGGGGCTAGTGGTGGGATACGGGTTAGGTCAAACTCCAGCTGAGGACTGTTGCTCTGATACCATGTGGAAGGAATATAATCACATACATTCATAGAGTCCTACGGCTCTCTTATAGGAGAAAATCCCAGGGTAAATTACATAAGAGATACAAAAAAGAAACAAAAATAAGAAATAAACACCAAGAGATACAATCTCAACAATAACCAATGTAAAAACCTTTTGAATAATAACAAAAATTCAAGCGGAGAAGAATTCACCCTCGTATTGTAGTCTATTTGATTCAAAATTTATTGATTGTTATCATTTAGAAAAGAAATATTATCGTATATGCATCTTATCTTCGATCAGAGCTACACCAACATTCCTTCTGACTGCGTCATTTCGAATTCCATTTACAAGTGTAGGAGTCCACACATCCACCTTAGCATTTCATTTATGCTACTGCATTATGTGCACATGTATATGGTTTACGGGCCACCATTTAGATCCATAGAGCATAGCAAGTCTCACGATTGCTTTGTAAATCTTTCCTTTGATTTTCAAAAGAATTTTCTTATCACAGAGAATAATAGAAGCTCATCTCCACTTTAGCCAACCTGCATTTATTTTATTAGTAACCTCTCCATCAATTTCCCCATCATGTTGCAAAATAAATCACAAATATGTAAAAGAATCTCTCTTCTGAATGTTATTGAGTTGTCACAAATCTTCACCTCGATTCCTTCACCATTGCTTCCATCGAAAGTGCACTCCATATATTCTGTCTTTGCCCTTCTTATGCGAAAATCAAAACCTTTAGTCTCCAATGCATATCTCCAAACCACAAGCTTCTCATTTAATCCATCTCTACTCTCATTAATCAACACAATATCATTAGCAAATAACATACACCAAGGTATCTCATCATGAATGTGAGCTCATCCATAATCAAAGTAAAAAGAAATGGACTCAAAGTTGAACCTTGATGCAAACCAATATTGATGTCAAAATAATCAGTCTTCCAGACTTGTATCCTAACCATCTGACACCCCTCTTGTGCCACCATATCCTACCATCTGATGCGGTTCATTTACAACATAAATGACATATATAAGATAACATGGTTTTTAAAAAACAAATAGATATAAATGGTTTAAATCACGCATGGATGATTTTTGCGACCTTGAGAAAGCATAAAAACTAAGAACACAAATTAAGAGAAATAGGAGTCATCAAGAATGACATAAAATTTATTACAGAACCTCATGTAAAAATCATCAGACTAAGGCCCAATTAGTTGGGCGTCTGACTATTGGCCGACTAGGCCCGCCCCCCCACTCGACAAATCTGATTTTTTCAATAGTGACACTTGCTATTTACCAGGAGGTAGATGGACAGACAATACCTATGTTAATCTATGTTCATGACAATCCTAAAAGAAGAAGGCGAGCCAAGGATTATAAGGTGAAACAAATGCTAGTTGCCACTTCGTGATCAAGGATATAACGCCACTGAGATACTTCCCTGGCATTGAGGTAGCCTGCAACAAGAGAGTTGTTCTACACCAGAAAAAGTATGTAGTTGATTTCTTATAAAGTGCTTGCATATTAGGAATTAAATCGGCTCAGATTACCGTGGATCCCACGACTTAATCTCTTGAGGTTCATAAGCTAATGGATGAGAGGCAGAATCGTTGAGAAGTTAAACAATATTGCTCTTACTCCATTAAACAAAAGCTCAACTGGAAACCAAACATTAAAACATTTAGCAGTATGGGGACATGACGGAAAGAAGGCATGAGAATATTGGTATAAACAAATTTTCTGCCAGAAAAGAATGCTGGATATATGAACCAAACCTTTTTTCCTGGAGCTTCCATCGTATTCGTCACTTGACCCATCATCTGCTTTCCTTGAACCTATTTTTCTGGAACTTCTATGGTGTCCATCACTTGGCTTGTCACCCGACTTACTCGAGCCTTTAGGTCTGGAAATTCTATCACATTCATTGCTAGGCTCGTTATACACTTTATCAGCGTCCCTGGACCGTGTGAAATGGCATAATTTAAGTGGACAAACAAGCAGTAATCATTTTGACAACAGAGTAACAACAAATTCACCTTTCCCATTTATGTTTATCTTTTTTCCCTTCTTTCATCAAATTTTTTTCTTCCAATTTCCTTTCCTCCTCCATCCGAGCATCTTCATCCTTTCGTCTTTTATATACAAGTTTCTCTGCACATCTTTAGAGAATGTTCATCCAATGCCTTCGAAAATATTAATATAGATCTAGAAAAACTTTATAAGTATCATGGATATAAGGCAGAGTCGACGTGTGATGAAAAGAATATGCTAAAAAATAGAGAACAACTGAATCATCCTTTTTCGCTAGTTTAGTCCTACAGATTTTTCGTTAAGCTATCATGTAGTAAAGGTAAGCAATATCATGAATTATAATTGAATATTTATTGCATGGGAAAACTTGATTGATTAAATACATTATTTTGGGGAAACGATGGAACGAACATCCATTAAAAAACCATCCAAAAATATATGATTGATTAAATACATTGGAAAAAATAAACCCCCCACCCACACACACAAAAGACAGCCAAGTGTGGGAAGCAAAAAAACAGATCCGTCATTTATTGTTGAAGTATGTAATAGAGGGGTAATTGGATCTTGGATCTCTTCATGATCCAATTACCCCTATCATGTTTAGTCCCACATGGCTGAGCGATGGGACTCTGGTTTGTCTGTGGAGCTATATAAGAAGGCACACACCCCCTGTATTAATAGAGAAACTTCAATAGAAGATCCGACCCTTTGAGACCTTCTCCCATGATTTCATCCTGTACCTTAGGGAGTAGGGTTCCACATAAAATCCCAAGTACTCAATGTTATAAGAGCAAGTCGATTTTGAGGGATTTGTTTTTTTTTTAAAAAATGATTATCATTCATGTTCTTCCGAATCATGATCATGCTCATGGATATTCAAAGATCCGGTCAAGTTATCAAAGTTCTATGGAGATAATGGTTTATTGTTCGTCAATGTCCTCGTCTATGCCCTGCCTAATCCCTTTAGGAAACCATAGATTTGGTTGGCGGAGACCGCCTTCTTGACGACGTTCACGAACTTGGTATCTTTTAATTTTTAGATTTTAAAGGAATTTTGAATGAGGTTAATTGTATTTACTAAACAAGAAGTTAGTCCCTCAATTTTTGAAAAGATTTTGGAATGATTTTTCAAAACATGTCACACAATATATATTTTCAAAATGAGTCAAACCCTTATTTTTCAAACCAATGTCAAACATTTTCAAAACAGTGTCACACGGCTAGAAAATTTTTCAAAGCATTTTGCAACATTTTTAAAAAGTCAATTCAAAAGATACTTATACATGGCCCTAAAAAAATAAAATTTCCATTTCATGAGTACGCAATCTGCCTCTTTAATATTTGAAAATTGTAGTACAGGAGAGATTTTGATTCATCAAGAACCACACTTTTGAATATGTAGAAATCTGCCTCTTTAATATTTAAAAATTGGCAAGATACCAAGGTCGAACATAGGGACACGAGCCTCCTCGTCTATTCGTAAAAAATATTGATTAAAAAATGAGCAACTATATTCTCAGGTCTAGGTCTTCACATGCAGATTAAATACACAAATACTATGTAGATAATGAACAATGCAAAGATTTATGCAAAGTCAAAACAATATGATGTATGCATGCATTTTTTTGTTTATTAATGCAATTAAATAATATGCATGGGTGATAATATGAGGTGTGATAATGCAAATACAAATATGCCCTAAAATAATCAAATCAATGAGCAATCAAATAAAGGTTAATTTCATAGACAAATAGACATAAATTTGATTAATATCACCCACGAATGGAGAGAAATTGACATAATAGATCTTAAAATATAGCACATGTATATAAATGTCAAATCATCAAATAAAAGATGCCATTAGATAGAGAATAAATGAAACTGAATTCAACTAAAACATAGATAATATGATTAAGAAATCATCAATAGAGTCCAAGAGCATAATTGTAACGAAAAACATGGAAATAAAAAGGATAAATTTGCATAATAGCCCATGATAGGGGCATTTATGCAAATATCAAAAGTCGATGGGGTATCCTGTAAAATACTCAGGTGCACACATGGAGCACACGCTCATGGATTTGGATGCAATTCGTAAAAATCTGAGGGCGCATCTGTAATTTGCCCTTCTGCACGCACGCTGCACGTGTGCAGCTAGGCTTGATGGATGGCAGGTTAGGGAGGCCACGTAGGCGAGCCTCACAGCTTCGGGATGTGGCATGGGCCACCTAAGCTGTAGGTTCGGAAGGTTTCCTTGGAAATGATCTGGACCGTTCGATCCAAGGACCTCCCCCGAGCGTCACCAGTGTTCGGCTTGATGGTCAAGGGTCTTGGCAACTCGGGGAAGCGTCGGCGAAGGTTGGGCTGGTGTTGCGGAGGAGTTCAGGTGGCTGAGACGGTGTAGCGGTGTACCTTCATCGGAGATAGCGGAGGAGAACGGACCCGAGGTGCGAGGTGTTAGCGTGTAGCCTACGCTTGTGTGCATGTGTTGTGAGTGGAATGAGGGTCCAACGAAGGCAGAGGAGCAGGGATCGGTGGTTCATCTCCAGCGATCCGGAGAAGAAATGGGGCAAGGTGAACTGGGTTTTAGAGAAGGGAAGGAGGTGAACAAAGTGGCTGGCGTGGATGGTGGTTATGTTGTGAAGGTGAGGGCATGGTCGGCGATCGGCGAGGGTCAAGGTTGCAAAATCGGTAGTCGGTACTCGGTCGGCAGGGTCACTGACTAAGGATTAATCGGCAGTCGGGAGACTAATCGAATTTAGTCGGACATTAGTCGCTTTTGAATTTTTTTAATTATTTTAAATATATAAATCATTTTTATACATATATTCTTATATATTTACAATATAAATCATTTTTATACATATATTTTTATATCTTTGCATAAATTTGTACATTTTCTATACTATGATAATGAAACAAAAGGAGTAATTGACTTTAAATACAACATTACATATTGGAATAAATTTGATTTTAAAAAAACAAAAAAAAATGAAAAATCTCTATATAAAAATCAGCCAACTAGTCGGCTGACTAGTCAACCCGATTAGTCTGGTTGACCGACTAGGCCCACGGTCCAACGGTCAAAGGAGAGGATGTGTGGTGCACAAGGAAGCGGCCACGTGGGAAGCCCAAAGGGCGCCACGTTGCTCAATCCCATTATTCACAAAATGGAAAATAAGGAGAAATTCAAAAACAAATAAAAGGAAGCAGAATTAGAAAAAAACTCAAAACATGAAAGTTGTAGATCTCGATGAGCTCTACAAATTTCATGAGCTCGACACCAAAACAACTATCCACATGGATTCTTCGCCTCCATTCAGATCTCAAATATTAGATTTTGATTTCGTTTTTATAAGCTCAAAAAGAGTATTTCAATGGGACGGTCGGAAAGTATGAAAATGACTTGAAAACTTTTTTTACCTAAAGTTAAGATTTCTAAGGTTGTTTATTTAATAAATGAGATAGAAATACAAGTTTTTATTCTAATAATAGTATGCTATCATGATCAAGGCGTTAGGTTTCGGTCACCATATCAATGACTAGCTGGAATGAAATTTCGATATAAAATCTTATCATTCAAATTTTCCTTCAAGCCCAAAAAGAACAATCATATATTTATATGCATAACATGACATGATCGAGTCCCTATATTCAACAATACCAGCAATTCCTAGGTGAATCCATGTACATGTATGATTCCTTCATAATTTGACCTGATCGAGTCCTTATATTCCACATAATCTTCCCATGTAATATAGGAGTACATGATTTTGTAGTCCATTAAATACTCCGTATATTCATGCTCAGTCATGTGTGCAAGGAAGCCAATCCAAAGATACTTGTCACCAGAAGAGGCAGAAGCCACAGAATCACTCGGAGATCGATGCGAGGAGGATACCCAATGACATTCTGCATCAGCTCACTACCAAGGCAATGTAAGAAAATCTCGCTATCACATATTCTCAAGTAAGGAATGAGATGGAGATTCTTCAACTTCAGTAGGACATCTTTATCGCAAAGCAGGATGGTTGTCCTCTCCATATATTCTACTCCGGCTTAAGGGCATCTTCTGAATGCAACCATCAAGCAACAGATGGCATATAGGATCACCACGATGGAATATGGCATGTTTCTCACAGCTCTTGATCCTAGGTACGATATTGTCTGTAGCCAGCGTCTCATTGACGCTTCTATGCCTCCCATAGACGATCCTGATGCCTCCTGCAACTACTACTCAAACCTTCTCTACGATAGCAACATCTCATGGTTGAGGAGATTTGGCACAATTCAGAGGAGGTGGTGTTCGTGGCAGAGAGGGTGTACACCCTCGCCATGTGTTCTTATACTGCAACTGTCTTGAGCATTCATAGGATACGTGCTATCAAAAGCATAGTCACCATGCATCTGTCAGTGTCGTTGAGCAGTTTGAGCCGACAACTATTTTTCCTGACCAAAAATATGGTAATCGTGTCTCCCATCTGATGAAGATTAAAGCTTCCCCCAACGATTCCGCTAGTGCTTCTTTGACCCCACTCGATATTGCATCCTCTGCCAGTACCTTAAGTACAACTTATGCCTTACCACTTATCACATGACAAACTTTTCATATTGTTCATGGACTCTGGAGAATCCCACCATCACTACAGAGACACATCACAATTCACATCCTAAAATTCTATTCACCTTGGTAAATCTGTTGTTATTGCTAATGGGAGCCATTTCTTTTACATCATATAGAAAGATTCAGTTGACACCATCCATGTGTCTGCAATGTGTTACATGCACATGATTTTTCTAATCTATCAGTTAGATCAACAAGGATCCGAATTGTCGTGCCATTTTAACCCATCTTCTCTTGTGTTTCAGGATGTACTCATAGGCAGGGTGCTTGAATATGGTTGTGAGCAGGAGGTCTCTATAGACTAGTCCAATCTTCTTATGCTAGTAGATCTTCTATGTCCACTAGATTAGTCTCTCCGTACTTGTGGCACCTTCGGTTTGATCATCTTCCTCTGTAAAATATGTATACAGTCCTCCGTCAGATTCATTCTCAGTCCATTTTCAGTGCGATGCTTGGCAACTTAGGCAGCATCATCATACCGGTTTTCCTACTCTTCAGAGTCAGAAGTAGTTCTTTAATTATGTTGTTATACTTTAATATTTGGGGTCCCAATCGTGTTCCATATCACCAGGAACGCATGTTCTATCTCATTATAGTTGATGATTTTTCTAACCATTCTTGAGTTTTTCTATTGAAAAGAAAAACAAGTCCGAGGCTAGTTCTACTATGCAAAATTTCATCATTGAAATAAAGAACAATATTTCCGCTACTGTTAAATATGTTCAATCTGACAATGCCTTAGAATTTTGAAATATGCAAGTCTCTCGGTTTTCTAAGTCCCTTGGCATCCACCTGGCTCCATCAGATCTCTTACGCCTACATGTCTCAACAGAACGATGTTGCAAAGCGCAAACACTGTCACCTCAAGGTTTAGGAAAGCGATATGGGTACGCGTTCGAACATGTCGTCGAACAGTGATTACGTGGTATACGGGGGGGCATACGAAGGGTATATGCGATTTTATGCGATTTTCTAATTTTCAATTTAAAATAAATAAATATCTACAAAATCAATTCTAATTAAACCAAATTTATGAATAAATGTTCTCCAAAAAGCGTAAAACCTCTACACCTATTCTTATCAACGGTAAATCTTGAATATTTATTAAAAGTACAATACTATCAAGCCTTAAACTGAAAGATATTTTAGAAGGTTCACCTGGATACTTCAGTAAATATGTCTTCATCGGGACATACATACAATTATTATAGATATTGAGTTCATGTTATACATGTTTAAATGAGCATCCTATGAGATATTGCAGATGCACAAATATATGGATTATGGATATACAGATCTGATACGTAGAAAATGTAATGAAAGTTAGAACAAAGTAAAAAAAATATCATGGTAACTATGCATTTAGATGGTCTGAGACTGATGAGATGCTGAAAGATGATGATGTAAGAGATTTTTTTACCATAATTGTGTCCATGTCTACTTTCACGGGGGATGATGCAACTTAAGGGTGGGCAATGACCTAAATGACGATTTTAGCAATGGAACTATAGAAACCAACGACGGACGTAGTAAACGATGCACGACAAGCCAAAATCAGCAGCAATAATGGTCAAGTTACTCACGATTAACACCGATTTTCGATCCACAAAGTTAGGGCAAATAGATGAGTTACGAGTATTAGAAAGTTTATCACAATATTGCAACCACTAGGGATCTCAACGATTCACCAAGCCAAATCAACGGTATAACAATCCACGAACTATAGTATGCGGTGGAATAAAATGGATCATATAACGCTCATACCACAACCGACAGGGGAAGAAGCGAGCACTTCAGATCTGAACGCACAGTGGCTGACTACCGTGGGCTGGTGGGGTGCGGCAACAGGGCTTCACCGGAGATAGCAGCGTCGCGGCAGCAGGCTGGCGGGCACTGGTTGTAGCCTGGGCGTGTGGCGAAGGCGGGATGAAGGAGGGTCGCGAGTGTGTCGGGGAGAGGCGTGGGCTGGGCGTTTGGTTCAGGGGGGGTTTAAGGGGTTACGGGATAGGAAAGGCGCCGCGGGTTGTGGGGGTGCGGCTGCTGGCGAGGCGCGGCGAGAGGGGGGGTTGCACGGCGAGGCTGGGTGCGTGAGGAAGGTGGGTGGCAAGTGGTTGGTGAGTGCGGGCAGGAGGCGGCGCGGGAGGAGAGTGGCGGTGAGGTGGTGGCGGCGTGGAGATGCGGAGGGGAAGAGGAGTGGTGATGGGGGAGAGGCGGGTGTGGAGAAGAGAAGGGAAGGCGGCGGCGTGAAGGGTGTTAGGGTTGGGCAGAGGGTCGAAGTCGGGGAGAGAGAACGCGGGATTGGGGGAGGGAGAAAGAGACGGCGCCGAGAGAGAGAGAGAGAGATTAGGAATGGGGAAAAAAAGTAATCTTAATTCAACTTAATTCAAAACTAATACAAAGGGAGCCCTTTTATAGAGGCTACTCCCCCACAAAAGGAGCAATAAATCCCTAAAATTAGGGAAGAAGAAATCAAAGGAAAAATTATAAAAGAGGCCTTTTATAATGAGCCTTTTACATGGGAAATAAATAAAACAAAATAAATACTAATTGGACCAAATAAATGTCTACTAAAATTAAGTTGCTATCATGCTGCATCAACTCCCCTCTGCTGAAAAGAATCTCGCTCCGTCGAGATGGCATCGTGGAAGTTCTGAAGTATATCGGGGCGGAGTTGTTGGAGTTCGTCTTCGTCGATCCAGGTGCAATCGGTAAGAGGTCGTCCCTTCCATTTGACTAGATATCGTCGGAAGAGACCACGTCTAGTCGTCATATCGCGGATATCTGCAATATCTTCAATCTGATCGGCATCGGTGGCGGCTGGCGGGTGGCGCGTGTCATCATCAGGAATTGCTGGAGTAGTGGTATCCGTCTGTTCATCTTCATGATATAAAAAGAGATCTGATACGTTGAATACTGGCGATGTCTGGACGTCTGGCGGCAGGTCGAGTAAATAAGCATTGGTCCCAATCCTCTTGAGGACTCGGAATGGACCAATCTTTCGTTCGCTCAATTTTTGGTGGACTCTCAGAGGAAATCTCTCTTTTTTCAGGTGGACCATCACTAACTCTCTCTGAACTCGCTCTCTCTTCGGTGTAAGTTGGCTTGGGTCTGGTATTTCTGGGTCATAGATTGGAGTTTGGCTCGGATTTCGGTATGGATGTGGGTTAGATGTTCGACCAGATCCTCAGCAGCTGCACTACTTCTCCCTTGCACGGTTGTGGGTTTTAGGTCAAGGAATTGAGTAAGTGGAAAGCCGTACACACTCTCAAAAGGGGATTTTCCGGTGGACCTATTGGTGGAACTGTTATATGCGAATTCAGCTTGGGGAAGAATTAGATCCCACTTGGACGGAGAGTCCCCTGCAAGACATCGCAACAAATTTCCTAATGACCTGTTAACTACTTCAGTTTGCCCATCTGTTTGTGGATGATAAGCGGTGCTATACTGCAAACGAGTACCAAGACGGGACCAAAGAGTGCGCCAAAAATGACTCAAAAACCGAGTATCGCGATCTGAGGTAAAAGAACGAGGGACACCATGCAAACGGACGACATCACGAAAAAACAAATCGGCGACATGAGATGCATCTGAAGTTTTCCTACATGCAATGAAATGCGCCATTTTAGAGAATCGATCCACAACCACAAAAATGGAGTCAACTTTTCGCACAGTGAGGGGTAACCCTAGCACAAAATCCATGGTGATGTCTTCCCAGGGTCGCAGAGGAATGGGCAGGGGTGTGTATAGTCCAGTGTTCTGTCGGTGGCCCTTGAATCTTTGACATGTTTGGCATTTCTGCACAAATTTTGTCACATCCTTTCGCAACTGCGGCCAGTAAAAACGTTCTTGGAGAAGGATTAAGGTTTTGTCCCGTCCAAAATGCCCAGCTAAACCTCCATTGTGTAGTTCTGAAATTAAGTTCTCTCGGAGGGACGTGGCCGGGATGCATAGTTGGTGGCCTCTGAATAGGAAACCCTCATGAAGAACAAAAGTGGCTGTTGGGTCCTGCCCAGTACCAACACAGTCGGCATGAACTTGACCGAAATCAGGATCAGTGGGGTATAGGTCCTTGAGAGTTTCAAATCCTGTCGTGCTGACGGTCATCGTGGTCAGGGCATGTGCTCGCCGGCTCAAAGCATCGGCCACACGGTTCAGGGTTCCGGCTTTGTGTTTGAGATGGAAGGTGTATTCTTGGAGGAAATTAACCCATTTGGCATGACGCTTGTTAAGAGTTTTCTGGGAGTTCAAATATCTCAGGGCTTCATGATCAGAGTTAAGGATGAATTCACGCTGGATCAGGTAATGTCTCCAATGCTTGAGAGCTTGGACCACGGCATAAAATTCAACATCATAAGTGGAATACCGTGATCTGGCATCGTTCAGTTTCTCGCTGTAGAAGGCGACAGGTCGCCCTTCTTGACTGAGGACAGCGCCAATCCCGACATGTGAGGCGTCACAATCGACCACGAAAATCTTGGTGAAGTCGGGGAGTGCCAAAACAGGAGCATGCGTCAATTGATGTTTTAGGGTTTGAAAGCTCGTTTCTGCTTCGAGAGTCCAGGCGGGTGCGCCTTTCCGCGTACAGTCTACCAACGGTGCTGCACAAGTGCTGAAGTTCCGAATGAAGCGTCGGTAGAAAGAAGCTAATCCCAGGAAGCTGCGAATTTCGGTGAGGGTTTTGGGTGCGGGCCAGCTCTGAATGGCCTGGATTTTGGAGGGGTCGACCTTGAGTCCATCAGCGGTGACAATGTATCCTAGAAAGAGGACCGTGTCACTCATGAAGGAGCATTTCTTGAGATGGACGTACAGTTTTTGGTCTCTCAGGGTTTCCAGGACTTGTCTTAAGTGAGACAGATGGTCTTCTTTGGTCAAACTGTAGATCAGGATATCATCGAAGTACACGACCACAAACTTGCCAATAAAGGGTCGCAGAACATGATTCATTGTCCGCATGAAGGTGCTTGGGGCATTAGACAAGCCGAAGGGCATGACCGTCCATTCGTACAGACCCTCTTTGGTTTTAAAAGCTGTCTTCCATTCGTCTCCAGGTCGGAGGCGGATCTGATGGTAACCGCTGCGGAGATCCATTTTGGAGAACAGTTTGGCACCTGATAACATATCAAGCATGTCATCAAGGCGTGGAATGGGAAAACGATATTTAATCATTATCTTGTTGATAGCTCGACTGTCCACGCACATTCTCCAGGTGCCGTCTTTCTTTGGGGTGAGCAGAGCAGGAACCGCCACGGGGCTCATACTCTCTCGAACATACCCACGTCGCAGTAGATCAGTAACCTGCCGGTTCATCTCTTCATGCTCGCTTGGGCTCATTCGGTAGTGGGGTAAGTGAGGAAGGCTGGCTCCAGGAACTAGGTCAATGTGATGTTGAATGTCTCGCAACGGGGGTAGTCCTTTAGGCAACTCTTCAGGCATGATGTCAGCGAACTCTTGGATGATGGGTTTTATCTCAGGTGGAACTTCAGATGGAGTTGACTCTTGGGTGTCCACTTCACGTCCCATCAGGGCATAGATGGTGGAGTTCTCCTGAATTTCACGTTGGAATGTTTGGGCTTCCATCAACAACACGGAGCCCGCGGTCGCAGTCTTTGCCGGTGGGGTCTTGTTACCGGTTTGGTTGGTCGCAGCTCGAAGTGTGGCCACTTGGCGAGGGCTAAGGGCTTCACGTTGTGGTCTGAGGGTTACACGAACCTTGTCGATGACAAAGGTGTACGTGTTCGGTTTCCCTCGGTGTTCGGTGTCTCGATCGAATTGCCATGGTCTCCCTAGAAGTATGTGACAGACATCCATAGGGGCTACATGGCACCACACCTCGTCCTTATATGTGGGACCAATGGAGAAGCTAACGAGGCTTTGGCGGTGGATCGGAATTTGGGTACCACCTCGAAACCATGCCACGCTGTACGGTTTTTCGAGAGGTTGCGTTGGCAGACCCAACTTATCCACCATTTCTTGGGAGACGAAATTCTCAACGCTTCCTCCGTCAATGATTAGAGAACAGCGTCGTCCTCCTGAGGTGCAGGTGGTTCGGAAGATGCTGCGTCGCAGCCAACTATCAGCATCGTGGACAGCGGGGGTGAGCAGAATGTTTGTGGGTGCGCTGTCGGGAGCGAGAAAGTCTTCGTGTTCAATCACCATGAACGGACCAGAGTCGTCTCCATCCACTCCTAGAGGTTCATAGTCGTCGGCTCCCATGGTGTCGGCGGTCAACGCAGGCGGATCCTCTTCAGGGAATTCTTGTTGGTCAGGGTCAGGGTATTCAGGGTCGTCGGCGGTGCATAGATGGACAGGTCTAGCCTTAGGGTTTGGGCATTCGGCGGCACGATGGCCCTTTTGATAGCATCGGAAGCAAGTGTCAGGCCCGACAGTAGGTCGGCTTCCCAAGATGCCTTGGCCGGGGTTTCCAGTAGGTGGTCGGGCGACGGCAGGAGTTGTTGGTTTGGCTTGGGTTTTACCCGACATGACAGCTGAGGAACCCATGGGTTTGGAGTAGGACGTCATGGTACTGGTACGAGGAGCAGAGTTCACAGAAAAAGGCATCTTCCTCGTCTGGGCTTTAGCAAGTTTGATCTCAGCTCGTTCAGCCTGCTTGTAGGCTTCGTCGACATCGCGGCAATTGTGGAGGTATAGTTCATCCTGGATGACTTGGCGGAGGCCTTGCATGTAGCGGGTGACTTCCTGAATAGGAGTCTCCTGCAAGCGGTTGCGATGGACTAGGGATTGGAACCCTTCAGTGTATTCTCTCACACTCATG
The DNA here is from genome assembly GCA_037367405.1 of Ottelia alismoides. Lineage (NCBI taxonomy): Eukaryota > Viridiplantae > Streptophyta > Magnoliopsida > Alismatales > Hydrocharitaceae > Ottelia > Ottelia alismoides. Next base: position 40,211 of record JAZKJV010006022.1, read on the forward strand.
GTACCTTGCCTCCATGATTGCAGTCGCGCGTACAGATCGCGTTTGTAATCTTCCGGCACGAATTTTGTCTTCAATTTATCTTTTATTTTGCTCCAGTTGCGGATTTTACTTTTTCCTTTTCGTTTGCGTTCAGACTGCAAACGGTCCCACCATAATAGCGCATGTCCCTTTAATTTTATCGTGACGAACTGGACTTTACGTTCGCTAGGCATGGACTTCCACACAAAGAAGTGTTCGACGGCTTGAAGCCAGTCTAAAAAGACGTCAGGATCTCGTCCGCCGTCAAATTCTGGGACATCAAGACGGATACCTCGATCCCATCCATCGTCGGGCTTGGGTCCATTTCGTGGTGGAAATTGGCGTTCACCATTAGTTTGCGGAGTATAGCCAAAGGTGTACGGATCTGGAGTCTTGGGGAGGAAAGGAGTGTATTCTTTGGGTCCTTCTTGTTCACTCTCCTGAGAATGATACTCGCTGACACGTTCGTCAGAAGTAGAAGAGCTAGAGTCTCGGGAAGTGCTATTCCGGGAGTGTGATTTCCGGTGAGTGCGTCGACCTTTGTTGGGAGTTTCATCAGCAAAATTGTTGCCTATCATATGACTATTCAAGGTAGCAATTTGTCCACACATCTGGTCAATCATTTTTTGCATGTGTTGCATGTGAGCAGCTAAGGATTCCAGTGATAGTTCAGGGGGTGGGGTGTAGGGTTTTTTTGAGCCACTAGGTTTGTCGGCCATGGCTATCCTAGGGTTTTGTTTTGTGGTTTTTTTTTTATTTTTTTTTGTGGTTTTGTGTTGTGGGTTTTTTTTTATATGCAACGAATAAATGAGATGCAGACGAAATGCAGAATCGTGATGCTCTGATACCAAATTGATGCAACTTAAGGGTGGGCAATGACCTAAATGACGATTTTAGCAATGGAACTATAGAAACCAACGACGGACGTAGTAAACGATGCACGACAAGCCAAAATCAGCAGCAATAATGGTCAAGTTACTCACGATTAACACCGATTTTCGATCCACAAAGTTAGGGCAAATAGATGAGTTGCGAGTATTAGAAAGTTTATCACAATATTGCAACCACTAGGGATCTCAACGATTCACCAAGCCAAATCAACGGTATAACAATCCACGAACTATAGTATGCGGTGGAATAAAATGGATCATATAACGCTCATACCACAACCGGCAGGGGAAGAAGCGAGCACTTTAGATCTGAACGTACGGTGGCTGACTACCGTGGGCTGGTGGGGTGCGGCAACAGGGCTTCACCGGAGATAGTAGCGTCGCGGCAGCAGGCTGGCGGGCACTGGTTGTAGCCTGGGCGTGTGGCGAAGGCGGGATGAAGGAGGGTCGCGAGTGTGTCGGGGAGAGGCGTGGGCTGGGCGTTTGGTTCAGGGGGGGTTTAAGGGGTTACGGGATAGGAAAGGCGCCGCGGGTTGTGGGGGTGCGGCTGCTGGCGAGGCGCGGCGAGAGGGGGGGTTGCACGGCGAGGCTGGGTGCGTGAGGAAGGTGGGTGGCAAGTGGTTGGTGAGTGCGGGCAGGAGGCGGCGCGGGAGGAGAGTGGCGGTGAGGTGGTGGCGGCGTGGAGATGCGGAGGGGAAGAGGAGTGGTGATGGGGGAGAGGCGGGTGTGGAGAAGAGAAGGGAAGGCGGCGGCGTGAAGGGTGTTAGGGTTGGGCAGAGGGTCGAAGTCGGGGAGAGAGAACGCGGGATTGGGGGAGGGAGAAAGAGACGGCGCCGAGAGAGAGAGAGAGAGAGAGATTAGGAATGGGGAAAAAAAGTAATCTTAATTCAACTTAATTCAAAACTAATACAAAGGGAGCCCTTTTATAGAGGCTACTCCCCCACAAAAGGAGCAACAAATCCCTAAAATTAGGGAAGAAGAATTCAAAGGAAAAATTATAAAAGAGGCCTTTTATAATGAGCCTTTTACATGGGAAATAAATAAAACAAAATAAATACTAATTGGACCAAATAAATGTCTACTAAAATTAAGTTGCTATCATGCTGCATCAGGGGACAATGACAAAGATTTAAATTTCAAATTAATAATATCACATATGAGCCAAGAATGTGGCAGTGGTAAGGTTCGTCGAGATAAGGACAAAATATCTTAGGATGACAATAATCGAATATATGCAACCACTGTGAATGTGCATAGATTTGTGGTAAATATGTAAAAAATGGAGTTTTAGGATTACCGACTGCAAAGGAATGCATGGTGGCGGAGGAGCTTCGTAGCGGACGGACGCCAAGGCAAAGGGGCTTCGCGATACAGGTTGGAGGCGGAGGAGCCTCAAGCAAAGATTCACAACAGAGGTTGTAAGCGAAGGTTTTAGGTTTCGTAGGGAGATGGAGTATCAGGGGGAGAGAGGTGTTTTAGGAGAGCGGGGAGGGCTTCTAAGTGCTATTGGATACGGATCTTGAAGATTCGTATCCCGTTACTTAGCAAGACTCCAAGCGGCTGCACATGTCCCACAGCCTCAAGCATATGTGCCCCATCCACATTTGCGTAAAGGAGTAAATATATGCAACCACTGTGAATGTGCATAGATTTGTGGTAAATATGTAAAAAATGGAGTTTTAGGATTACTGACTGCAAAGGAATGCATGGTGGCGGAGGAGCTTCGTAGCGGACGGACGCCAAGGCAAAGGGGCTTCGCGATACAGGTTGGAGGCGGAGGAGCCTCAAGCAAAGATTCACAACAGAGGTTGTAAGCGAAGGTTTTAGGTTTCGTAGGGAGATGGAGTATCAGGGGGAGAGAGGTGTTTTAGGAGAGCGGGGAGGGCTTCTAAGTGCTATTGGATACGGATCTTGAAGATTCGTATCCCGTTACTTAGCAAGACTCCAAGCGGCTGCACATGTCCCACAGACCGCATATGTGCCCCATCCACATTTGCGTAAAGGGTGCATAGTTGCGCGCTTCATCTATCCGGTTCGCTAAAAAGGGCACATAGGCATATGCGGTTGCATGAGCTACTTTCTTGAACACTAGTCAACTTCTTGATGTTACTAGGACTTTTCCTATATAGAGTCATGCTCCCCACTCTTATTGGAAATATGTTATCCTCACTGCCTAAGAATGTTTGAAACATCGATATCAATATCAAAATCGTTCAATCCGAAAAGGATGTAATCATGATGTACCGGATATATCGGTGATATCAGTAGAAATCTTTGGAAACGGCACAAAAAGTATTTTTTTCACAAATTAAGACCATCCTAAAGTTCTTAAAACAAAAAGCATACAAATACGTACTTATATATAAGAATGAGGTGTTTTTAGCACACCAATACACATTATATCGTAGATATCGCCGTCGTCAATGCTGACTGTTGACCGCTGACTGTTGACCACAGATTGTTGTGATGTAGTTGGAAAGAAATGACGAAATTCAAACAATAACACGGAGACATAAATGGCATGTATTTGGCACATTAGCTTTGCATCACATCCCATATTATGCAACAAATAAGCAAATGAGTATAAGAACGTGTTTTAAACAACATTGTTCATAATAATCATATTTTTATAAGAAGAGGGTGGCATCCCGAATTGGGACCCACCGTAGAGAATATATTAATACGGAAAAATAATGCTACATGAGTCAAGGCCGCACAGAGCGCTCTACAATGGTTTAATACATTTTAAGAGTTAAAAAGTTACCCACAAAAAATAGCTTCGTTTCTACCACACCCGATCATCATAAATTTACGTCAATGTTGTAAACTGATCTAAAATGGATCCCCAGAATTTTATGTCACAGTGCACCCTGAGCCAAGAGATCCCGACCTTCCTCCAAACATGTGCCAAATGGTAGCATGCAAAGAAAAAAATGCTCCAAATCTTCCGCCTCCAAGCTACTTAACATAGTAGCACAATGGAAAGCAGTCAGACCGAAAATCTTATATAATACAAGCATTTGGGTAGACCAGCAAAGAGCATCAATCGATGCTTAAAGGAGAGATGCAATCTAGGATTTCAAACTTTTTCCTCTCTCATGCAATTGACGGAACGAATCTTAATAAATGCAAATTCCCGAGCAGCTTTTGAGAAACCAATTGTACCTCAACAAACAGGGACGCAAATCATTCAGACACAACCCTAATAATGATTGCACCCTTAACATGCAAATGCCCAAAGAAACAAGTACTATCAAATTAAACCTAAATAGTATTATTAATAAAACACATAAAACGAGTCACCACTCTCCAGTGGAGGGCATAATTCATACAGCTAGAAAAAGCACCACTCAAAGATAAAGGAACAAACAGCCTAATAGAACCCCAATGCGGCAAAATGCGGGTATAAGTCAGCCAAATTCATAAGACAGTTCACAAGACAGCCTAAATAATGAACCTAACGGTTACCTGAGAAAAATCTTTAACCCCCCCCCCCCCCCCAAATACCTTGAAGTAGATCCAAAAAGAATAGATAATACTAACCTTTTGCAAGCAACCAATTTAACAAGAGCCTGTTTATTTTCTCCAGCTTCGAAGTAAGAAAAATTAACCTGGCAAAAATAAGATTAAAAATTAACCAGGAAAAAGATCAGAATGGAATTGATGTAGCAAAAAACAAGTGTTTTTTTAATCTAGGAATAGACAATGTAAGTTTGATTTAATTAGAATATAAATGATTATTTAAATTCGTCATGAATAAGATGTCAAATTTATTTTTTATTAGCGGTTTAGCCTCGCTTTTTGCGTATGTGAGTACACATGCTTGTGTGCAACACATACTCAGAGCCAATTCAGAGAGTTAAATGTGTGCTCGTTTATAGAGAGGGACGTATGTGTTTAGTCCCATATGACTTATTCAAAAGGAGTTGTGTGCACATCCACCACCTTAGAGAATGTTGTATAAGCCCATCATCTATTGATAGAGTTGAGGAAGTGTGTGCACATGCACGCGCGTTTGGGATTAATCACATGACATCTATGAAGAAAAATAGGACTGAATGTAATAAAAACAGAACGATTGCTTGATGGCCTCTTGTATAATAGAGACTGTAAACATATATTATTCTCTTATGTACCTCTGCATTATTTTTTCTTTTCTGTTTAACCTCTCATGTAATTTACCCATTGCTACTCTCCTATATAAGAGAGCCTAAGGTTGATGGAATAAACAAGTTCTTCTATTTTCCCAACATGGTATCAGAGCGACGGTCCTAGACCGGAGTTCTTGAAACCCTAACCCTAGCCCCACCGTCGAACCTCCCCTTCTCTCCGCGCCGCCGGCTGTGCGCCTCGATCCCCCCGCGCGCCGCCGGCCGTGCGCCTCCTGCGCTCCATGCTCCGCGCGCCTCGCCAGCGCGTCGCGTGCATCTCCAACGCGCCTCACGCGCATCTCCAGCGCGCATCTTCAGCGTGCATCTCCCGCACCCTCTTGCGCGCGCTATCGCGCGCTCCTTGCTGTGCGCACTTAAGCCATAAATCAGCCCTCCACGTATCTCTAGCACTCACAACTCCTAAGAAATGGGTTTAGTTGCTTGAAGTCTACACATGCAACTAAACCCATACATGTCCGTGTAGACAATCATACCTTCAGTCTACTACTCCAGTCTTATGTTACTAGTATGTCAGGAAGCAAGGCGGATATTCCATCGATAGACGCCTTTCGAGGTCCAGCGCCTATTGTAAAGATGGATGGTACGCAAGGTTTGAAAAAACGAAAGGCGGAACGAGGCGTTTTCCCTGGAAGCGAGGCGAGGCGTAGCCTCGAGGCGGTCGAGGCGTAAGCCTCAGTTTTGTATAGAAAAATAAATATAAAATATATAATACATATATTATTTGATGAAATAATATAATCTGACAAACATATAGTATATAACAATGTAATATATGATGATATTATGAAGATAAGAACATGAAAAAAGGATATATCAATGACTCAATGCCATAAACCTTTCTAAATTTCTACCTAATCAAAAGAAAATCATTGGTTATAACTTATAACTATCACTAAAAAATTATCTAAAAGGGATTGGCTATAGTTGTAATTATAAATATCCAAGGTGTTGATATGAATCATATGATTTGAATCCTAACTATATGTTCTACTATACCCAGGTGAAGAACGGTTGTATGCATCCCGCCTGTTGCACCATACCCTACCAGAACGGGGGTTGGCCCCCCCTTTCGGGGGTGCAGGGGGCAGCGCCCCCGTCCAAATTTTTTTCTTTTATGAGGATTCGAATTCGTATACACATTTTTATATGTTTAAGGACGTAATAGTAAGCGTTCACTAAAATAATTTGGCATGTTAATGGTAAATATGAATATGAAATAGGTCAAATTCAAGCAAATGAATATGAAAGAGGTCAAATTTAAGCATACATTTTGCACAAATTAATAGTTAGATATAATTAATAGTAAATATGAAGTAGTTTGCTGAAATAGTTACACATAATTAATAGTAAATGTGGAGTTATGGGTACAAAAGAAACATCAGATTTAGGCATTTAACTTGTATAATCATTATCCTAAACAAGTATATATTTATAAGCTTCTCAAACCACCATGTAACTATCAAAATCATACAAGAAATCTTCAAAAAAAATAAAAACGCCTCGGAAAACGCCTCGACCGCCTTGAGGCGGAACGCCTCGAAGCTATGCCTCAGCCAGTCGAGGCGTACGCCTCACTGGACAAGGCCGAGGCGCACGCCTCGAGGCTAAAAAGGCCCGCCTCGCCTCGAGGCGCGCCTTTTAAAACCATGATGGTACGAACTATGAACTATGGGCGATGCAGTTCATGAGTATGATGAAGTCAACCGGTAAGAAGCACATTCTTACCGAAGAAGAGCCTGCTGAGAAGACTGGAGTTAATGCCTCGTGGGAGGCGGATGACGCATATGCCAAAGTATGGCTATCTGGAACTCTGGCAATCAAGATTGCCAATGATATTCTTCATCAATCCACGGCTAAAGCCATGTGGGATATTCTGGATGCTACATACTCTCAGGCGAAGAATGAGATGAAGATTCAACAACTCCAGCATGACATATTCACCATCAAGCAGAATAGCCGCCCTCTACACTCACTATACACATCTCTACGAGGGATGTTCGAGAAGCTGTACAACTTCATGCTTCTGACAGCCACGCCAGAGCAACAGAAGACCTACCGGAATGCTACTATGGTAGGAGTTTCCTTACTGCCCTTGATCCAGAGTATGAGGCGGCACGGTCTCAGATCTTGGCAGATTCTACTATACGTCCTATGGAGGAGGGCTTTCACAGATTGAGTCGTAGCACCGTCCCCTCTATGGCCACGAATCAGACTGCTTCAGCAATGGCTGCCAACAGAGGCCGTAGAGGTCACCATCATACCCGTGACCGTGGCCCTCGTGGCAGAGGTCGTATTCGGTCAATATGTACCTACTGCCATACTGAAGACGGATGCTACTCTAAGCATGGATTTCCTGCATCTGCACGAGTCGCCGAGCAGATAGAGCCTCCATCTGCTGCCTCTTTGGATCAGCGTTTTGATGATCTTGTTTCCCATCTAACCAGCACCCACTACTGAGAATCAATCTGACGTTGCTGCACCTGCCTCTGCATCTACCAGTTCATCAGGTAGTACTTATGCATTTCCTAATAATGGATCAGATACTTTAGCGTGGATTATGGACTCTGGCGCCACACATCATCTATATGGTGATCAAAGTCTACTTACAGGGTACATACAGATCCCTCCAGGTCGAACAGTGGTCATTGCTAATGGCACATATTCCCCGATTACTGGTCATGGGGAGATTAGACTCACGCCTTCTATGCAGCTCAAGAATGTGTTACACACACCTGATTTTTCAATGAATCTGTCGTCTATCAGTCAAATTACAAAGGATTTACTGTGTTGGGCGATTTTTGATCCATCTTCTCTTATTTTTTAGGACATCCTTACGGGCAACGTGATTGGGCGTGGCTATGAGCAAGGCAGCCTATATCGCCTTAGTCAACCTTCCTTTGCTGGAATCTCATCTCTACCTGTTGGACCCGTCTCTCCTCTGTTATGGCACCTACGCTTTGGACATCTACCGCTTCAGAAACAGCGTCGTGTGTTACCCCAGGTCTCACCTCACACGTCTATTCAATGTGAGGCTTGTCAGTTGGGAAAGCATCATCGCTCAACCTTTCCCAGTCGTCAGTGTCGGAGTAGTACCTCCAAGTTTGAGTTGTTTCACGTCGATATCTGGGGTCCGAGTCGTGTTCCTGATCATCAGGGACACAGGTTTTATATAGTTATTGTGGACGACTTCTCTCGAGTGTCATGGGAATTTTTGTTAAAGAATAAATCTGAAGCAGGGAATATTATCATCAATTTTCTTAATGAGATTCGTAATGTCTTTTCTGCATCTGTTAAATTGTGAGAAGTGATAATGCCCTGGATTGTGTACTCATGCTCTATCCAGTTATTTGTCATCCCAAGGAATCGTTCACCAGACATCTTGTGCCTATACATCCCAACAGAATGGGGTTGCCAAGAGGAAACATCGCCATTTATTGGATGTAAACAGGTCGCTTCTTATACAGAGTCATGCTCCTCACTCTTTTAGGGTGACGTTGTTCTTACAGCTTGTTACCTAATCAATCGTATGCCGTCTTATGTTCTAGGTGAGAAGATTCCCTTCTCTCTTATCTTCCCTGGAAAAGAATTATTCTCCCTTACTCCACGTGTCTTCGGTTCTGTTGTGCTTGTCCACCAGTTGTCTCCCGGGACTGACAAGCTCTCCCCTAGGGCTGTCAAGTGTGTCTTCATTGGGTACTCCAGAACTCAGAAAGGGTACAAGTGTTATGATCCTTTGCGCAGGCGGTACCTTGTTAGTGCAAATGTTAGTTTCTTTGAATCTACCATGTATTTCTCAGCCTCTGGTGATCAGTTGATACCCCCTGCTAATAATAATAATGATGCCATTTACATGTCACCACCATCACCACCATCACCACTACCATCACCACCATCAGTACCACCTGTCACTATACCAGTTTCCCCTTTACCATTTCATTACACCCGCAGGCCTACTTCAGCTCATGGTCATTGCTCATCACCCATCTTGCCGAAGGTATGTTCTGAAGATATTACCATTGATGGATCTGATGATGTTTCTGAGCAGGTTGTGTTACAGAGGCCAGAGGAGGACACCAATGATTTAGATGTTCCTATTGCTATACGAAAGTCGAAGAGGAGTTGTGCATCCTATCCTTTAGCAGCTTCTGTGTCTTTTGATCGACTAACTGGAGATTTCAGGAATTTTGTCGTCGCATTGTCAGCAGTAGCTATTCCACGAAATTACCAGGAAGCCCTGAAGGATAGTAGATGGTGTCTTGCTATGGAGGAAGAAATGGCAGCTCTTCAGTCTAGAGGTACTTGGAGTCTGGTTCCTGTACCTGATGATGTATCACCAGTGAGCTGCAAATGGGTATTTACAGTCAAGCAGAATGTCGATGGCAGTATTGACAGGTACAAGGCGCGTCTTGTTGCTCGTGGCTTTATACAGACATATGGGGTGGATTATCTTGATACATTCTCACCAGTGGCTCGCCATTCCACTTTACGGATCTTGTTGTCTGTTGCGGTTACTCGAGAGTGGCCGCTATAAGAGTTTGGATGTGAAGAATGCATTCTTGTATGGTGACTTACAGGAGGAAGTCTACATGCAACAGCCACCTGGTTTTGCTGTTGAGGGGGAGTATCCTACGGTATGCAGACTTCATAAGGCTATCTATGGCCTTAAGCAAAGCCCCAAAGCGTGGTTTCAAAAGCTCTCAGAAATCTTTGAGAAATAAGGATACAAACATTCTAATGCTGATCATTCCATATTTGTACAAAAAATTTCCAGGGGTATTATTGCAATTATGGTCTATGTAGATGACATTATGATTACATGTGATAGTGAACAAGGAATAAATGAGGCGAAAGAAATGCTGGGTCGTGAATTCGTCACCAAGGACCTTGGGGTCCTTAGATATTTTCTGAGACTGGAGTTTGCCAGAAATCCTTATGGGTTGGTAATGTCTCAGAGGAAATATGTCACCGACCTGTTGAGTGAAACGAAAATGCTTGTCTGCCGACCTGGTACCACATTTATGGACCCCAGTATGAAGTTGTATGATGGTGATACAGAGGAGGTGGATAGTAGAAGGTACAAAGAACTGGTGGGTAAACTTCTGTATATTACGATTACTAGGCCCGATATAGCCTTTGTTGTGAGTCGCGTGAGCCAGTTCATGGAGCAACCACGTCAGGTACACATGGATGCCATACATATGATACTCAGGTACCTCAAGTCATCTCCAGGTGTGGGTTTGTTGTTCAAGAAGTGCAAAGAGACTACTATCTCAGACGGTGCAGATGCAGACTACGCAGGGTGTCCCAAGGACAGGAAGTCCACCTCTGGGTTTGTTGTATATGTCGGAGATTCTCTAGTCTCATGAAGGAGCAAGAAACAGACGGTGGTGGCACGGTCTAGTGCTGAATACGAGTATAGGGCTATGGCCCAGGTGAGCACAAAAATGATGTGGGTAAAGGCCGTGCTTACATATTTACATATAGAAGTTCCACTTCCTATGGCTTTGGATTGTGACAATCAAGCGACCTTGTTCATTGCAAATAATCCAGCATTCCATGAACCATGGTCTTAAATTTCGCGAAATTTCAGCGAAATTTCGGTTTCGACAGGGAGGGTCTTTCGAAACACCTATATATATCGATTTCCCGGATTTCGACCGAAATGGGTCGAAATATCGGTGATATTTCAACATTTCGACCCATATCGGCCGAAATTCACGTTTTCAGTTAAAATTTCTCGGATTTCGACCGATATGGACGAAATTTCGCCGATACCTATGTAAATTAACGATATTAATCATGTGATCTTAATTTTAATCATTTTACTAATACTAACTATTTAGTATTTACCAATTCTATATATCAAAACACATCACGATTTAGAAAAAAAAATTGGGACGGGGGCGCAGCGAGACCCCCGTTCTGGTAGGGTATGGTGCAACAGGGGGGATGCATACAATGTTCCTTCAACGTAGGGAGCTTCACCTCCCTTTGCAAAAAAGAGATGAACGCAACTCTATAGATTCTAGAGATCTGCTATAGCTTCTTTGCTTCATTCCTTTTGTCTTTTATCTTTCTAAAAAATATCATCTTTGTTGTAAAAGTCTATAATTATATATGTAATTCACTAGAACTGTGTCTATGACCGTTTTTTCTATGAACTAAACATTGTCTTATTAATAATTATCTATATTTTAGCATAAAGTACTCATCTATTTTTCTGAACAAAAAGACATTTTATAAGTATTTTTAACTTAGTTATTTTAATTCCGATTCCAAATATCTATCTGTCAGCTCAATGACATGCCCCAATATATGCGATATAAGGCATATGGATGAGAGATATGTGTGATATAAGTGTGCATTTGTTAGCTATTATTGTTTTAAGAACTTGAATTTAATGATATCCATTTCCAACATGTATCAATCAATAATCAGCCTTAACAACGAAATGACCGATATGACCGATATGTGTGATATAAGGCATATGGGATGACAGATATGTGTGATATAAGTGTGCATTTATTAGCTATTATTGTTTTAAGAACTTGGATTTAATGAATCCATTTCCAATATGTATCATCAATAATCAGCCTTAACAGCGAAATGATCGATATGACCGATATATGCGATATAAGGGCATATATGAGCAATATGTATGATAAAATTATGTATATGTGAGCTATTTATTGTTGTAAATAACTTGAAAGATCTTAATTTGCAAAAAAAATGGTCGAAAAATGACTTTTTGAGCCATTTCCGAAATTTCCACCGAAATCGTCGAAATTTCCCGAAATATCGGCGAAATTTCGGTATTGGAGGTGACCGAAACGAAATCGAAATCGAGATTTCGAACCTTTCCATGAACGAACCAAGCACATTGAAGTTGACTGTCACTTTATACGTGACATGATTCAGAAGGGATTAATTGCTACATCCCATGTTAGTTCAGAGAATCAAACAACATATATTTTTACTACGGCGCTACTGCGAGGCCCATTTCAGAAGTATGCATCCAAGCTGAGCATGATTGATATCTATGCTCCATCTTGAGGGAGAGTGTAAACATATATTATTCTCTTATGTACCTCTGCGTTATTTTTTCTTTTCTGTTGAACCTCTCCCGTAATTTACCCATAGGCTACTCTCCTATATAAGAGAGCCTAGGGTTGATGGAATAAACAAGTTCTTCTATTTCCCAACAGAGATATTAGGAAATTTACTGCGAACAACCGTAAGAAAATAAAGAGAGAAGCCCTTGGACTACAATATTATAGTTAACACTGCCCCTCAAGTTGGAGCATAGAGATTCAGATGCTCATCTCTGCACTACATCTCTCAAAGGTGGAAGTGTCTTTGTGAAGATATAAATTGCTAGATATATAGTGTAGACATAAGAGGTCATATATTCTTTTTATGCAGGGACTATCACCATCTATGTGTCTGGTGCTCTCATGGAAAGTAAGATAGCTAGTAATAAATAACTGTCATAGGAGATATTGCAACGGAAATATAGAGCATTTAATTACTTATAAGAGTGGCACGATCAGAACACACATAGATTACTTTGCGTCGAGGAGAAGAGATCGGTTGTGTTGCAAAGACTGCAAGGTAATCCCAGGAGAGAGTTTGACAACCCAACATCGCTTATTAGCCAAGGATGTACAAATAAAAGGCTGGTAAAGAAAAAAGAATTTCAAAGATCTAATCTTCAACTGAAGCAATCAAGCTTTAAGGAGAAGGTTTTATAAGACTTACACCGGGTTGTAGCGGAAGTGCAAACGAGATGAGGGAGGCGGTAGCATCTTGTATTCGAAGGGTAGCCAAAAAGAGATGCTAGGTGAGTTAAAGGGAGGAGCTCCAAGCCAAAAGGAGGCTTGGTGGAGGAGTGGAGAGGTGCAAGAGAAGCTCAAAATTAAAAGCGCATGCTTTAAAACTATGTCAACGGATAGAACAAAGGAAATTGTCCCAAACTACAAAATAGTGAAGAAGAAATCAAATAAGGCTGGAAGTGAAGCCAAGTCAAAATCTTATGAAGCTTTGTACAAAAATCTCGACTCTAAGGAGGGCCAGAAGGATATATTTAGAGTCTTAGACTGGTTAAAGCAAGAAAAAGAAAGGTCAAGGACCTTTCTCAAGTGAGATGCATTAAGGATGAGGAAGGTCATGTGCTTGTTACTCAGAAGGATATAAAGACGAGATAGAAGCAGTATTTTCATAAGCTTTTCAATGGGGAAGGAAATAGAGAGATCACTTTGGGTGATCTAGCTAATAATGAAAGTTACTTGAATCGTACAAGCTATAAACGAATACCAATGTTAAGAAAAACGACCGAGTAAGCCGCATACTCGGCCGCATACTCATACTCGGTAGCCTTGCCGCTCCGAGTATGATGAAACGGTCATGTATGCGGGTTGACCCGCATACTCGGCTGAATATACCCCCTATGCGACTGCATACTCAGCTGTTTTTCTGATAGAACTTTTATTTATTCTAAAGCCAAATAGCCCCACCCACATAACCGCATACTCCCCGCATAAAGCCGCATACTCCGCGCATAAAATCGCGTACTCTCCTGCATAAAACCGCATACTCCCCGCATACTCTCCCGAATAAGGATATTACCATATTAAATATTTATTTATATTGTTAATAATAAAAAATACCAAACCGCATAAAACTGCATACTCTCCCGCATACCGCATACTCTCTATGCAGTGACCCCTCCGACTGAATACCGCATAGCACCTTCCTGAACATTGACGAATACAAAAAGGAGGTAGAGGAGGCTTTGAAGGTTACGAGACCATAAAAGGTGTAGAACCGGATGACATTCTTATAGAAGTTTGGAGAGTTTTAGGTTCTTGTGGTTTGATTTGGTTTACAAATTTACTCAATGTTATTTGACGAAGCAAGAAAATGCCTGAACATTGGAGGAATAGTATCGCAGTCCCCCTCTATAAGTACCAAGGAATATGAGAATTTCAAGATAAAGGAAGGAGAAACTATCAAGGAGATGCATACATGATTTACAAATATCTTGAAGGAAAAGCCATCGATTCATTCTCTAGCGAATAGGAATAGAAGATGACAATGATAGAAGAAGCAAATGACGTGGAATATATTGAGATGAATGACCTCACAGGGAACGTGATGGCTTAGGAAGTCAAGAAGAAGAAATAGAAGCCGACTGAGGAGGCAAAGAAGTCTCTAGCCTTCAAGGTCAACAATCAAGATTTATCTGATAAAAATATGGATGATAAAGATCTTGTCCTACAAGCTAGAAAGCTAAAGAAGTTCATGATAAGCTTCAAGTAAAAGAGAGAAGACAATGAAGAAGAATACACATGCTACGAGAGTAAAAAGAAGTGAAATATGAGAAGAAATTGTCCTCTACTGAAGCAAGAGAAGGAAAACAAGGAGCGATCCAACAAGAAGGTCGAAAAGGTTCACAAGAAGAAAGCACTACAATTTACAAACCATGTAGAGTGACTCAAACTTGAGCAACTCCGAATCAAACTCGGGTGATGAAGAAGAATTAGCCTGCCTCAGAGTGATGGCTCTAGAAGATGCAATAACTCATCTTATATTGAACTTTTACATGATGAAATCATCAAGTTTTTGCAGAATTAGAGAAGTTTAAATTAGAGAATAAAAAATAGATAAAAGGATAAGTTAGTTTTAAAAAAAGAAACTTTTAGCAAATCATCCTACTTAAATGATGATATTATTTTTCTTCGCAAGGAAATTAATAGCCTTACAAGCTCTTGCTAGGTTTACTTAAGGAAAAGGAAAACTGCTTTGTTTTAAAAGAAAACACTGAGATAAAAATGACAAAGGATTTAGAACTGGTTCAGCATCTCATAATAAGTTAGATAGTCAAAATAAAGAAAAAAAAAGTCTAATCCCTGCCAAACCAAAAGATGGGTACCAAGAGATCTTCTCAAAACTTTTTTGTAGGTGGACATAACACGAAATGGATATACATACTATCTCAAACTCGACTAAAAGCTTCAAAATCCATTGGATCGAGAATGACGTCAACCTCAACTATTGTAGGAAAAAGATGGAAGAAGCTGATAGATCATGGTTCGGGGTGTTTAAAACATATGACAACAGATAAGCAACTATTTATCATCCCATATCGCAAGAGACAAGAGATAATAGGTTCAGTCACGTTTGGGAACAACCACAAGGGACGTATCATATGTATTGGTCAAGGATAAAGCTACGATTGATAATATCTCTTTAGTTAATTGTTTAAAGCATAACTTAGTGTAAGCCAAGTTTTTCATAAAGATTTTAATGTTTTGTTTTCATTAAACTACTTTAAAATTCTTGATGAATCTAATAAGGAACACTTGCTAATTGGAAAAAAAAGATTTAAAAATATTAATAATGTAGAGTTTAACAAAGATAATGCTTATGATTGCTTGGTTGCTAGCAATAACGAAGTTAACCTTCATCACATAAGACTATATCATTTACACCTAAGTACTTAAACAAGTTGATTAAGAATAACTTAGTAAGCATACTGTCTATCAATAAGATAAACATCAAAACATCATGTAATGCTTGCGCGCTAGGAAAACTTCATAAGAACTCATTCAAAAGCGAAAACTTAGATCCAACATCTAAACCCCGAGAACTACTTCACTTATTTTTATTTGGACCGACAAAAGTGGAAAGCTTTAGTAGATGTATATATTGTCTTGTAATAGTAAATGACTACTATAGGTTCACTTGGACCATCTTCTTAAAAACAAGATCAAACAATAGAATCTTTTTATAAATTTTCAAGATTAGTTCAGAAAAAAAAGAATGCATAAATCTTTAAAATTTGTATTGAGCATGAAAGAGAGTTTGAAAATGAACAATCCACCTGTAAAAACATGGAAAAATGAATAATTTTTCAAAGAGCACCACAACAAAATGGAGTTATGTAAAGAAAGAACAAAACTTTAAAGGAGTGTGCTAGAACTTTATTAATAAAATCCGATTTACCTAAATACTTCTGGGTTGAAGCTACTAATATTGCCTTCTTGTACTAAATAGAGTATTAATACGACCAATCCTCAAATAAACAAGTTACGAGCTTTGTAAAGATGAATTTCTTAAGATAAGTCACTTCAAAGTGTTTGGAAGTAAATGATTTACACTAAACATATAATATAACTTAGCTAAGTTTGATGTTAAAAGTGAAGAATGCATAGTCGTCAGTTACTCAAACCATAGTAAAGCTTAAAGAGTTTTCAATAAGAACACCTTAATTGTGGTAGAAACAATACATTAACAAGAATTAAACAATTAAATGCTATCCAAGAGGAAGAAGAAACATTCATTGATATAACTAAGATAAAAGACACTAGCACACATAATCTACCAAAAGAATAGATCACAAAGAACACCCTAAAACTCATGTAAAAAATGGCAAAGCCTTCTCCCACTTTGAGTAGGGTCGGCTACATGCATTCTTACTCAAATCCATATTGAAAGATCTGACTATTTTTACACCGACTAACGACAACCAATCACAACCCCCACAAGGAGGGATTTGAACCATGATCTTTTGGGTGGTAAGCGCATTGTACTACCACCCGACCATTGAACTGGGTATACCCTAAAACTCAAGTAATTGGAGAAACATCAGATATAATTAGAGCAAGATCTCAACTTAACACTAACTTGTACTTGATGCGTATGTATCCCAAATAGAACATGACAGATAGAAGCTGCATTAAAAGATGGATCCTGGATAATTACTGTTAGAAGAAAGGAGTCTTTGTTGTACTTCATAGAATAACCCTAGGCTCTCTTATATAGGGAGAGGCCTTAAGGGTAAATTACATGGACGTCTAAATAAAAGAGAGAATTAGCAACAAGATACGAAAACAATTATTAATACTAGAAACTATCTCTACACTCCCCCTCAAGGTGGAGCATAGATGTCGATCATGCTCAGCTTGGATGAACATCTCTGAAAAGGTCCTCTGAGCAATGGCTTGGTGAATACATCAGCAGTTTGATCTCTTGAGCTAACATGGGCCGTGGATATCAATCCTCTCTGGAATAGGTCCCTAGTGTAATGGCAGTCAACTTCAATATGCTTGGTCCTCTCATGAAAAGTTGGATTGTTGGCAATGAACAATGCTGCCAGATTGTCACACTGAAGCTTCATAGGTAGAGGTACAACTACATGTACATCTTCTAATACGGAGCGAACCCACATCATTTCCGTGCTGGCTTGGGCCATTGCCCTGTATTCGGATTCCGCACTGGATCTTGCCACCACCGTTTGTTTCTTGCTTTTCCAACACACCAGAGAGCCTCCAACAAAAACTGCAAACCCTGAGGTTGATTTTCTATCCTTAGGGCATCCTGCATAATCTGTGTCTGCATACGCTGAGATGGATAAGTCTGCGCCCTTTCTGAATAGTAGCCCTAACCCTGGAGAAGACTTCAGATACCTCAGTATCATGTGTATAGCATCCATGTGAACCTGTCTTGGCTGCTCCATAAACTGACTCACCCGGCTAACTGCAAATGCAATGTCTGGACGGGTTATAGTAATGTAGAGGAGTTTTCCCGCCATCTCTCTATATCTCCTCTTATCCACTTCATCAGTATCATCATCATATAACTTCATGCTGGGGTCCATGGGGATGCTTGATGGTTTGCACCCATCCATACCAGTCTCAACCAAAAAGTCTGTAATGTACTTCCGTTGTGTCATCACCAAACCATGTGCATTCCTTGCAAATTCCAACCCCAGAAAATATCTTAGGGTTCCAAGATCCTTTGTAACAAACTAACGACCTAGGAATGCCTTCGCCCTCGCTATGCCCTGAACATCGTCTCCTGTAACAAGAATATCATCCACATAGACCATTATGACAACCGTACCTGCCGAGGACTTCTGGACAAACAACGAGTGATCAGCATTGGACCTCTTGAATCCCTGGTGCTCAATTAGATTGGACAGCTTCTGGAACCACGCTCGTGGACTCTGTTTGAGGCCATATATCGCCTTGTGAAGTCTACAGACCATATGCTTCTCCCCCTCAGCAGTAAACCCGGGTGGCTGCTGCATGTAGACTTCCTCCTGTAGGTCCCTGTACAGAAAGGCATTCTTGACATCTAGCTGAGAAATGCTCCAATCACGAACCACTGCAACAGACAGGAGAATACGGAGAGTCGAGTGTCTTGCCACTGGAGAGAATGTATCCATGTAGTCAACGCCATATGTTTGGGTAAATCCACGGGCGACCAAGCGTGCTTTGTACCTATCCAACGTGCCATCTGCATGATATTTGACTGTGAAGACCCATTTGCAGCTCACAACGGATGCATCAGGAGGTGCAGGGACCAAAGACCATGTGCCAAGGGACTGCAAGGCCCCCATTTCTTCTTCCATAGCTAATCTCCAGCACTCACTCTTCAAGGCTTCCTGGTATGTTTGTGGTATGGACACGGAAGACAATGTTGTGGCAAACTTCTGGAAATCACCTGTGAGTCGGTGGAAGGAATCCTGTGAAGCAAATGGATAGGAAGCACATTGCCGTCTCTGTTTCCGAATAGCAATCGGAACATCAAGATCATCATCTGGGTCCACCTGTAATGAGTCATCCTGCATATGTACCAAACCTGACCCGTCAGTAGTAACATCATCTGAACATACCTGGGGCGTAGTGATTGGCTGATCTGTCGTCTGAGAAGGACCTGGCCGACGCGTATAATGGTTAGGAAACGGTGATATGATTTGCTGTGGAATGGGTTGAGGTGGGGATGGTGGTGGCGGTGGTGCTGGCATAGGAACTGACACAGGAGGCGACTCAGGTGGACACGAAGTAGGCGGTGGTGGAACATAAATATCATCAGTGGTGGTGGACGGTACCATTCTGTCCCCAGCTGGCGAGAAATACATAACTGACTCGAAGAAGGTGACATCCGCACTAACAAAGTATCTGTTGGTTGTAGGATCATAACACCGGTATCCCTTCTCGGTTCTGGAATAACCAACAAAGACGCACTTGACTGCTCTTGGAGAGAGTTTGTCAAGGCCAAGAGATAGACGATGGACAAACGCCACAACGCCAAAGACGCGTGGCGGCAGAGAGAAGAGCTCCTTGTCAGGAAAAATAAGAGAGATAGGTATCTTCTCTCCAAGGACAGAGGACGGCATTCTGTTGACTAGATAGCATGCAGTAAGGACAACATCCCCCCAGAAAGAAATAGGAGCACAACTTTGAATCAACAGGGTACGAGTAATGTCCAAGAGATGGCGATGCTTTCTTTCCGCCACACCATTTTGTTGGGATGTATATGCGCAGGTGGTTTGATGAATAATACCCTTCGATGAAAGAAATAGAGAAAGAGAGCGTGTACAAAATTCCAGGGCATTGTCAGTTCGAACATATTTAACTGAGGAAGAGAAAACATTCTGCACTTCATTAACCAAATTTTTGATAACACCTCCTGCTTCAGATTTGTTTTTCAAAAGAAATACCCAAGAGACACGAGAAAAATCATCGACGACAACTAGATACAACCTGTGTCCCTGGTGATCAGGAACACGACTTGGACCCCATATATCTATATGTAACAACTCAAAAGGGGAGCTACTGCTCCGACTCTGACGACCTGGGAAGCTCGACCTATGGTGCTTTCCCAACTGACAAGTTTCACAGCGAAACGACGAACTTGGAGAGATCTGGGGCAGAAGATGGCGCATTTTCTGAATCGGAAGGTGACCAAATCGAAGATGCCAAATGTAAGGAGAGACTAGTCCAGCTGAGTGAGAAGAGACGCGAGCATAGGATTCCCGAACCAGCCGATATAAACCATTCTGCTCAGAGCCACAACCAATCACCTTGCCCGTGAGTATTTCCTGAAAAATGAGAGAAGACGGGTCAAAAATAGCACGACAATTCAAATCCTTTGTAATCTGACTAATAGACAGCAAATTCAGTGAGAACTCAGGGGCATGTAAAACATTCTGTAGCTGCATAGTGGGGGATAAGAAAACCTCCCCCTGTCCAACAAGGGGTGAGTGGGTACCATATGCTATCTGTACTGAGCGACCGGGTGGAATATCCCTGTAGGCCTGTAATCGTCCCCTATCTCGACAAAGATGATGTGTAGCTCCGGAATCTATAACCCAGTCAAATATATCATGAGAATGTATGTGTGCTGATGAACTACCTGAGCTACTGGCTGTAGCGGATGAACTGGCAGAGGCTGTGGCAGCAATGTCTGAAGAGTCACCCGAAGAATCACCAGAAGAATGTGGCATAATATCGCGGAGACGGGCCACAAGTTCGTCAAATCTATGATCTGCAGTAGACGGTAATGGAGACTGTGAATGCTCTGCAACCCGTGCCGATGCTGGGAACCCATGCTTTGAATAGCATGTCTCCTCTGAGTGTCCAGTTCTGTGACAATACGAGCACATCTGACTGAAGCGACCTCTTCCTTGAGGTCCACGGCCACGTCCACGACCACGTCCAGAAGGCGGTCCACCTCTCCCACGCGAAGCTGCCATCGCAGATGGGGGTGGAGTAGAGGAGCTGGAGGAAACTGGAATGCGACTGAGCCTTCTGTAGACATCCTCCACTGGAGGAATTACTGCATCTGCTAGAATTTGTGACCTCACCATGGTGGCGTTCCGAAACGTCTTCTGCTGCACCGGAGTAGCTGTCAGAGGAATGGTACTGTATAGCTTCTCGAACATCCCTCTCAGGGATGTGTATAGAGAATGGAGAGGTCTGCCGGCCTGCTTCATCGTAAAAATGTCATGTTGAAGCTGCAACATCTTTGTCTCGTTTCGCACCTGCGAATATGTAGCAGCAAGGATGTCCCACATCGCCTTAGCAGTGGGCTCATTGAGGACATTATTAGCTATCTCCATCGTCAACGTACCAGACAGCCAGACTTTCGCGTAAGCGTCATCAGCCTCCCATGAGGCATAGATCCCTGTCTTCTCTGCAGGCTCATCTTCGGTAAGAATGTGTTTCTTACTATTTGATTTCATGAGGCTCATGAACTGCATAGCCCATAGCTTATAGTTAGACCCGTCCATCTTCACTATTGGCGCAGGACCTTTGAATGCGCCGGTGGAGGGTAAATCGACTTTCGATTCTGACATAGTGCTGCTCGAAGAAGACGAAGGGAAAACAGACACGTTGATGAATGTCTACACCAATTGCATTGGATTTGAGTACGTGTGTAGACTTTTACGCTCTCAAATCCATAAATCGGAGGAAGAGGGGTCTAGGGCACGCCTCCAATGAAGCTTACAACCCTTGAATCGCCTCGAGAACGCCGTCTATGGACTGTTGGAGGCCAGAGGAGGGCCTACGGCGGCAGTTGGGGCGCCACTGTACGGCTGCGAATCGGTGGCGGCGTGGGAGGGCCGCTAGGAGCGGCTGGGGAGCGGCTTGGAGCCGCTGGCGGTGACAGGTGGCCGCTCAGGGGGGCGGCGGGGGCCGCTGGGGAGCGGCTGGGAGCCGCTGGTGGCGGCAAGGGGCCGCTCGGGGGGGCGGCGGGGGCCCCTGGGGGGTGGCGGCTGGAGCTGCTAGCGGCTGGAAGCCGCTGGAGGGTGCGGCTGGAAGCGCTGGGAGCCCTAAGGCGGCTCGACGAGAGAAGGAGGGAGGGGCGGCGGGTGGGGAAGGGAGGGGCGACGGGTAGAGATCCCTAGGGCGGCTCTGATACCATGTTAGAAGAAAGGAGTCTTTGTTGTACTTCATAGAATAACCCTAGGCTCTCTTATATAGGGAGAGGCCTTAAGGGTAAATTACATGGACGTCTAAATAAAAGAGAGAATTAGCAACAAGATACGAAAACAATTATTAATACTAGAAACTATCTCTACAATTACAATGCAAGAACTTAATCATTTCACAAAATGAAGTTTGAGAACTTGTACCTAAACTTGAAAACACCCACAAATTGGTATTAAATGAGTTGAAATAAATAAATCAAATGAAGAAGGTCAAGTGACCAGGAACAAAGCTAAACTAGCTGGAAAAGGTTACACACAACAAGGTATATACATTGATGAAACCTACGAACTTGTACCAATACGAATCAACTAAGATGCTACTTGCTAATGCTGCTCAGTTAGATGTAAAACTTCATCAAATGGATGTAAAAAGTGCTTTTCCTAATGGTTACCAGAAGGAGGAAGTTTTTGCTAAACAACCACTTGGATTTGTTAATAAAGATCACCTTGAGCTCGTTTATAAATTGAACAGAGCTTTATATGGACAAAAATAAGCACAAGAGCGTGGTATAAGAGATTGGAATATTTTCTCTTATCTGCTAACTTCGAAATAGGAAAAGTAGACTCAACTTTGTTTATTAGAAATTCAAATGGTCTTTTATAGTTTAGATATATGTCATTGATATTATTTTCAAAGCTACTAATGAAGATTTGTGCAAAAAATTTGTTAAGTTGATGCAAGAGGGGTCTGAAATGAGCCTCATGAGAGAACACAATTTCATTCTATAATTGCAAATTAAACAGCTACCACACGGGATCTTAATAAGTCAAACAAAGTACACTCAAGATCTTCTCAAAAGTCGGGGTGGAATTAACAAAAGAGAAGACAACACCAATGGGAGCTTAAGTGTGGCTTGATGCATATGAAAATGGTAAGG
Organism: Ottelia alismoides; assembly: GCA_037367405.1. NCBI lineage: Eukaryota > Viridiplantae > Streptophyta > Magnoliopsida > Alismatales > Hydrocharitaceae > Ottelia > Ottelia alismoides. The sequence continues at coordinate 62,949 of JAZKJV010006022.1, forward strand.
ATATTAATGCGACTCAATACAACGGTGTGATTGGTTCATTATTGTACATTTAATACTTGTCTGTGTGCTAGGTTCCAATCGACCTAGAAATAAAATCACTTAAAAGTCTTGATGAATAATTTTAAGTTCTGTACATATTGGGGACATTGTGCTATTGATATCTTGTTGATATTTCATGTTATGAATGAAATGAAGTATGTTCATGCATTTCCTTCTTTACTTGCTTATTTTCCTCCAATAGATACATTTGTCAAAATGTGTGTTTTGAATGTGAATATGGTATTTACAGGAAAGTTGTTGAGTATCATGATTTGTGGGATGTAACAAATACTTCTAGCTTCGGAGTGGGGTCTACACCAATGGGAGCTTAAGTGTGGCTTGATGCATATAAAACGGTAAGGATATTAATGCGACTCAATACAACGGTGTGATTGGTTCATTATTGTACATTTAATACTTGTCTGTGTGCTAGGTTCCAATCGACCTAGAAAGAAAATCATTTAAAAGTCTTGATGAATAATTTTAAGTTTTGTACATATTGGGGACATTGTGCTATTGATATCTTGCTGATATGTCATGTTATGAATGAAATGAAGTATGTTCATGCATTTCCTTCTTTACTTGCTTATTTTCCTCCAATAGATACATTTGTCAAAATGTGTGTTTTGAATGTGAATATGGTATTTACGGGAAAGTTGTTGAGTATCATGATCTGTGGGATGTAACAAATACTTCTAGCTTCGAAGTGGGGTCTAACAAGGATGCCTCTTAACACCTCTCCTTTATGTGATTGTGTCAGACGTTTTATTTGGGATGATGAGATCGTCTTCAGAGGATGGTTTTTGCATGGATTAAACATCAATGAGTCATCTATTCATTTGTCATGGCACGTCGATGATACAATGCTATTTGTGGAGGGAAGCGTTGAACATGTGCAGAATGCATCACATATTATGGAGATCTTTGGTGATATTTATGGGCCTTGTATGAACATGACTAAATCACCATTTATGCCATTCAATTTCTCCCAAGGAGACATTATGGAGGTTACTCGAAATCTTCAGTGTGAAGTTGGCTCCGTTTCGATCAATTATTTGGGTTTGCCTCTTGTTGCTGGAAGGATTAGAAACTTAGATTGGCATCCATTAACAAATTGGAACATAAAATGGCTAGATGGAAAGCGGCTTCCCTCTCCAAGGGGGAAAGAGTTGTCCTCATCATTAGACTCCAAGGGGGAAAGACTTGTCCTCATCATTAGACTGCTTCTTGTTGGGGTAAGGAAAAAACTTGAATCTATAATGCGACAATTGTTTTGAGCAAAAGCTGGCAACGATGGACGGGAAATACACCTTGTGGAATGGGAAACTTAGACGCGTCAGAAGGCGGATGGCGGCCTTGGTATTATGAAGTTGGAACAAATGAACAAGGCCCTGCTCTCTAGGTGGATCATTAGAATTGAGGGGGGGGCAAGGATAATTTAGTGTGCCTACTATTAAGAAGCATATATGGGGTCAGGGGAGACTAGAGTACTCAGCCTATTCGGTGGTCATATACGCTTTAGCTGGGCAACTCAAAGATGTTTCCTGAGATGTGAATCTTGTTGTAGATGGTGTTAGGTGATGGCACCTCTTTTCGCTTCTGGTTGGATAAGAGGAGTGGTATGGGTCCTCTCAACCAACGCTTTACTTGGCTTTTCACCATTGTTGTATCAAGCATGTTCTGTTATGGATTCATGGATGGTGGGCACATGGACTACTTTTCGATCGAAATTTTCAGAACATGTATTTGCGAAATACTTAGAGATGGACTTAAACGAGGTTAACAACCCTACGACTGGGAGGGTCCATTGGAGGTGTGCGGATGGTCAGTTCTCTTCTCGATGAAGGTTATAAGGCCCTCCCGGTGACACTTGGCCCTAAACAAGAAAATTTACATCTAGACTTCATGCTGATTTGGAAGAGTCACGTTCTGCGCAGAGTTGGGATTTTTCTTTGGCTAGTTAGCATGCTAATTGTTGACAAAAGAGCGTAGGGATAACATTATGAGGATAAGGGATTAGACCTGATCAAAATGCATGCCGCACCAGCCCATGAGCCGAGCCGAACGAGTCGATGTTATAAAACCTATGTCCAAAGCCCTCCAAGGGCATGCCTATGGGCTCATTTCATTTTTCTCCAATGATTTTTTTAAAATGTTATTTAATAAGTATAAATGATTTTATTGCCATCATTTATATTCAGTAATATAAGTAGTTTGCATGATACTTGACATGTAAAGAATTAAATTTTATGTAAAACTAGCATCAAATATGAAAACGTGAAGTATATCACATTAATGCATGTCTTATCTTACTTTCATATATTTATTATTTTTGAAAGATCGGGTCAGGCTGGTCCATACCTCAACTCTCCTAGCCCAAGCCCGACCTATGAGCGGGTTGCGCGGGTGAGCCCCCAACCCATTATCGAGGACTATCGGGGATATTGCCTGCTCCTCTCTTCTTTGGATGTCTTTTAGCTACCGAGATTTGGGAGCGGATGGGCCTACCTTGGCATAGGACAGAGAACTCTGATAACTTCTGGACTTCCGCAGGAACTACCAGGAGAATATTTCACTACCCTTTATGGTTCGTTAAGTCACTTGGGCTGCCAAGAACGAGTTGATCTACCATCAACAATTGTTTTACCCTGACAATGTACTTGAACATTGTAAACTTTTACAAAGGCCCTGGCTAAATGTCATATAAGTTTTAATTTTTATATTATTGAAAGTTTGAGGTGAGTCCCATCTCGGGGTTGCACTTGTTTTCTCTTTACAAAAGGCCAATATGAAACAGGGAGATGCAAATATGCTATGGAGGTATTCACGAGGATAAAGGATCCGCAATTGAATATTCTAGCTTTCTTGGCAGGAGCGAGGTAACTTAGTGAAGTGAGAAACTATATTCTATAGTCCTATTAAGTATGAAGTTACTATGGAACTAAAGTGAGAAAAAATAATCTATAGTCCTATTAAGTACGAAGTTACAATGGCTCATACCGCATATAAGTTACTTCTATTTATAAGTCCAGGTCAACCTCCCACTGGCTATGTTTTGTGAAAATAAATATGCTTCCTTGCAAATAATCATGCACATGCATACCAAAAGAGTAGTACTAAAGGGTTGGTTAATTTTAGTTTCTCGTGGAGCAGTTTCTACACAGCTTCCTGCTGTCAAGGCAGGACCACATCAACAACATGGTGATTTCTTTCTCAACAAACTTTTTCAAGGATCCTTCGATTTTCAGCAAGTTGAAGTCCATAAAAAAATTTATCACCAATTTCCTTGTCAGTTGGTTTGACTTCATCAACATGTAGTATAGCAAAATCATCAGATTGAAGTATATGTAACCTTCTCATCAAATGGACAGTCTCAGGCTTAGTACATTAAAAATATCGTCTTAAGAGTATATGCAATCTTCTCATTAAATGGACAGTCTCAAGCATTGTCTTAGGTAGACAACAAGTCTAATACTCAGATGCATCTCTTAACAAAAAACTATCAATATCATGTGCATGGAAAACAAAGCAAACGTAAACCGGCACACCTCATAACTCCCCAAACCATCTTTCTCATTGCACTCTCTGTTACCACACATAAACTGTCCTGTAAATAAACAGATTCACATATCAGCAAAGTCTGATGAAGAAAGCGCTATTGAAATGAATTTTCTTAAAAGCCCCTTCAAAAGAACTTTTTTTTGGAAATGGTGGAAGATGGCTAGTCGAGAGTTGCCATCCAACCTTGAAAACAACATATAGTGTATGGATACTATAAAGTGAAGAATTAATTACAGAAATAGGTATTCAAACAAGGGTTGTCTTTACCGTAAAGTTCTCATTTTTATCACACAAAAAAACCTCTCTTTTGATAGGAAGAAGGTAGAACCGTTTTCCTTTGCCAAAAAATGGCAAAGGAAACAAACCAACAAAGATTGAAGCTGCCGAAAGAAACTATATCATCAAAAAAAGGCCAAAGAGTGGCCATTTTGAGAGTTCAACCACCCACATGATTATATGCTATCTGACAACCCCAAATATATAGTCCCCTTCCCTGGCCTTGTAAATCCAGACTATTCGTGGAACTCCCATTCTCTCGTACCCTGAGGTATTAATTATTTAGATAAGATAGGATTCACATGCAGTTACATCTTACTACTTTCCTGCTATCCGAAACTTCCTCTCGTCGAGAAATGAGAGATGGGATGCCACATTCGTTAGACATTGCTCATTCTCTCACCTAGAAAAAGACAGAGAGGTCCTGGCCGAAGACTTTCACTCTGTCTGTTGACGTAGCTTATTGAGTAGACAGTTTAGATAAGAATAGATAATCTACTAGTCCCACTCAAGGTTTAAAAAACAAAAGGCGGAACGAGGCATTTTCCCTAGAGGCGTGACGTAGCCTCGAGGCGTAAGCCTCATTTTATATAGGGAAATACTTACAAAAAGTATAATAAATGTATTTACTGATGAAATTATCTTAATCTGACCAATATATAATACATAACATTGTAACATATTATGCAATTATTAAGACAAGAACATGAAAAGAAAGGATATTTAATTCCATAAACCTAAAACATGTCAACTAAACTTCTACCCAATACAAATGGAATCATTGGCTATTATTGTCGTGAACATAGCAAAGATAGCATCGTTTTTACCAAAAATATTGTGGTGCATAAAAGTTGTGATTAGATGTACTTCGAAAAAATTTACATTTTATGTGGATAATGTATAATATATGATAACATTGTGGTCCCTTAAAAATCTAATCTTTTTATATCGGTACGTTATACCTTTTCCAAAAGAGGTTGCAAAGGAAGTTGCGGAAGGTAGTTGAAATATTGGCACTTTGAATGACAAATCAACGGAGATAGTTGATGCGTTGGAAAGAAGATTCAGATATTATAACTACAAGGGACAAAATGGGTTGGAGAGAAAGCAAGGGAGATCGAGAAGACATGCTTTATACTTTGGTATTCAGGTAAAGATAAGGGCAAAAATGGTGTTGGAGTGGTTGTTCATAAGGATTTGAAGGATTCTGTGGTTGAGGTGCAAAGATCTGGGGATCGGATTATATTACTAAAAGTGGTGCTCGAAGAAGAAATACTGAATATCATATCAGATTATGCACCACAAATTGGTTTAGACGATAGTATTAAACAAGCTTTTTGGGAGGATTTGGATAAGTTTATGCAAGGAATCCCACAAAGAGAGATGATTTGCCTAGGTGGAGATCTTAATGGACATGTGAGAAAGGATACTTCAGAGTATGCTAGTGTTCATGGGGGACATGGCTTCGGGGATAGAAATAAAGAAGGAAAAGTTTTTCTGAATTATGTATTAGCTTATGATCTTTTCATTACAAATACTCTCTTCAAGAGGGAGGAGCATTAAATTACTTATAAGAGCGGCTCGACTAGAACAAAAAGACAAACTAGATTGCGTTGAGAAGAAGAGATCGGTAGAGAGCTTGACCACTCAACATCGCATGATAGTCATGGATGTGCAAATAAAGGGGCTAGTAAAGAAAAGGAGGGCTTCCACGATCACTAGAACTAGATGGTGGAATCTTCAATTGACGCAATCAAGCTTCAGGGAGAAAGTTTTAGAAGACTTATATTGGGATTGTAACGGAAGTGCTAATGAGATGTGGGAGGCGACAACATCTTGTATGAGAAGGGTAGCCAAAGATATGCTAGGCGAGTCAAAGAGAGGAGCTCCAGGCCAAAAGGAGGCTTGGTGGTGGATTGGAGGAATGCAGGAGAAACAAATGAAACTGTCGCAAACTACATAATAGCAAATAAGGAAGCAAAGAAGGCAGTAAGCGAAACAGAGTCAAAATCTTATGAAGCTTTATACAAAAATATCGATTCTAAGGAAGGTCAGAAAGATATATTCAAAATGGCTAAAGCAAGAGAAAGAAAGACCAAAAATCTTTCTCAAGTGAGATGCATAAAGGATGAGGAAGGTCACGTGCTTGTTGCTCAGAAGGATATAGAGACTAGATGGAAGCAATACTTCCATAAGCATTTCATCGAGGAAGGAAAAAGAGAGATCGCCATGGGAAATTTAGCTAGTAGTGAAAGTTACCTGAATCGTGCAAGCTACAGACAAATACGAAGGAAGGAAGTAGAGGAAGCTTTGAGGGTTATGAGACATGCGAGAGACATAGGACATAATGGCATTCCCGTAGAAGTTTATAGAGTTTTAGGTGAGCGTGGTTTGACTTGGCTTACAAATTTATTCAATGTTATTTGGAGAAGCATGAAAATACCTGAAGAATGGAGGATACGTATCGTCTATCATGGTGCCTCTTTATAAGAAAAAGAAAACATTCAAAATTGTTCAAATTACAAAGGTATCGAGCTGATGAGTCACACTATGAAAATTTGGGAATGTGAGATCGAAAGAAGGTTGAGGCAAGTCTCCAAAGTAAAAGAAAACCGATCCAAATTCATGTCAGGTTGCTCAATTATTGAAGCCATCCACTTGCTGAGGAGAACAATGGAGATTTACAGAGCTAAAAGGAAGAACCTCCATATGATTTTTATTGATTTAGAGAAGGTTTATGATTTTGTCAGATATTATGGAGAGTTTTGGAGAAGAGACAAGTACCTATCATTTCCATTAACCTCATAAAATTGTTCAAATTAGAAAGGTATCAAGTTGATGAGTCACACTATGAAAATTTGGGAATGTGAGATCGAAAGAAGGTTGAGACAAGTCTCCAAAGTAAAAGAAAACCGATTCGGATTCATGTCAGGTCGCTCAATTATTGAAGCCATCCACTTGCTGAGGAGAACAATGGAGATTTACAGAGCTAAAAGGAAAAACCTCCATATGATTTTTATTGATTTACAGAAGGCTTATGATTTTGTAAGATATTGTGGAGAGTTTTGGAGAAGAGACAAGTATCTATCATTTCCGTTAACCTCATAAAAGATAAGTAGGATAGGGCTTCATCTTATGTAAGGATACAGTCTGTGAGGTCGTGCAATTTTGACATCAACACTGGTCTGCATTAAGGTTCAACTTTGACTCCATTCCTTTTTACTTTGATTATGAATGAGTTGACAAGACACATTCAGGTTGAGGTATCTTGATGCATGTTATTCGCTGATGAGATCATATTGATTGGCGGGAATAGAGATGGAGTAAATGAGAAGCTTGATGTTTGGAGACATGCTTTAATGACTAAAAGTTTTCGTATCAGTAGGGCTAAGACTAAATATAGGGAGTGTACTTTTGATGGAAGCGATGGTGAAGGAATCGATGTTAAAATTGGTGACGATAACATTCAGAAGAGAGATTATTTTAGATACGTGAGATCTATTTTGCAACATGATGGAGAAATTGATGGAGATGCTACAAATAGAATAAACGTAGGTTAGCGACAGTGGAGAGGAGCCTTTATTGTTTTCTGTGATAAGAAAATTCCTTTGAAAATCAAAGAAAAGTTTGACAAAGCAGTTGTCAAACCTTCTATGCTCTATGTATATGAATGTTGGCCAATGAACTATAGACACGCGCAAAGAATGGTAGCAACAAAAATGAAAATGCTAAGGTAGATTTGTGGACTCGCACATAAAGATCGTATTCGAAATGATGCCATCAGAATGAAAGTAGATGTAGCTCCGATCGAAGATAAGATGCGAGAAAATCACTTAAGGTGGTTCGACCATGTGCAAAGGAGGTCAACTGATGCACCTGTGAGGAGATGCGAGTTTTGGAATATTGAGACAGCTAAAAGAGGGCGTAGAAGGTCCAAGAAATGTTGGAATGAGACTATATGAAGGGATCTTAGTTTTTTAGATCTAAAGCTGAGAATGATCCCAGATAGATCTAAATGGCGGCAAAAAATTCATGAAGCCGACCCTACTTAAAGTGGGAAAAGGCTTTATTGTTGTTGCATCGTTCCTTATGTCATCTTTCCTAACACTTAACATTATGGCATCTCTCTTAACACTAGCTTTTTCTTGAGATTTATAGATTTTGTGTTAATTTTTTTAAAAGAAGTAGATTTTGTGTTTAAAAGTGTAATGTTGAGAATTAACAAAAAAAGTTAGACTAAGTTAATGCGCAATATGAACATGAAGAGACATAAAAAATCAAGCATTCATCTTGTATACATATCCTAAACAACTAGATATTTATAAGCATTTAAAACTATTAATAAGACAATTTAAATCCTTGAAAATGCTTTAAATTCAGAAAACGTCTCAGGGAACACCTCGAACTGCCTCGACCTACTAAGGTGCATGCCTCATCAATACCATTTTAGTTGCCCGCCTCGGACTAAAAAGACTCGACTCACCCCGCCTCGATTGCTAGCCTTTTCAAACCATGACTCTCACTCTCCACTTCGAAATATTGTCCGTACTCATGCTTATTTTTCGTGGTTGGATTTAGATCTAAGTAGGGTCGGCAGCATAGCTTCTTACCAAATCCATGTTGAAAGATCCGAGTATTATTTATTCTAGTTGCCAACTACCAAATGCAACCTTCCTCAAGCGGGGGGGGGGGGGGGTGTTCAGCAATGATCTTTTCGGCGGTAGACACACTACTCTACCACTAGACTATTGAAATGGGTTTGCTTAAGAAACTTAAATCATATGCATAAGTACCTTAAATAACAATTCATATGTGTAATGGTCCATCCTCTCAACTCGTCATTATCTACAGATCAAATTAGCCTCAAAGGCCACATAAGCACCAAGCTACCTTATTTCCTCAATGATCAAAGTGGTAGATAAAACCTAATTACCTCCACTTACAACTATAGGACCAAATCATGGCATATTTACTGAGGAAGAAACAAAAGATAGCTACTCCAGTATGAAAAAGAAATCATGAAACATGCAGGCCTTTCTCGACCTGCCATTTACAATCACTACGAGTGAGAATAGCCAAGCAAACACTCTCTTGTAGAGAAGCCCTCTTCTATAAAACTGAATCATTGATTGCTGACCACAAGGCCCCAAAATACCGCGTGTGAGAAAATGAGTACCACAGGTGAGGTGAGAGAGAGATGAATGTGTGGAGGTTATTGGGAGGAAGAAGAGGAGTGTCTGCGGTGACATGGATCGCATGCATTTTTTTGGTCCCCTAGGGACACCTCACAAAGTTTTTTAGCTTTTTTTGAATGTGAGGTTTTCAGGCATTTGGTGAGCATGTGCCATTACCCAACTCTTAGCTTCTGATATTGAAAGGCAAGTCATTAAAGGGCTTCTTGCTCAACAGTGGAGATCCGACAACCATGACATTCATTGGCAACCCCATAAGACCTCTAAGTATCATACCATGATATTTCTAATTTTCCAACCTGAATATCCAAATTAGATAATTAATAAATCCATTAGGTAGTACTCATCAAGACCTCTAAAGCGAGCCCAAGAACATTAAGTGCATGAAAGAAATACATTTATATTAAAATCATATATAAGTTAATGAATCTGGATCCATTATGGTTCAATCCACTTTATAAAAGAGGAGATGGTTGAACCCAACTTGGATAGGTTCACCGAAGCTCCAACCCTTCGTCTGAAAAAGCTGTCGGAGCTTAGCAAACATCATCAAAAGTTGTCCAATCGGTTATACGAGACCGTCATTTGAAGAATGGGAGAGGAGATTCCTGTTGGGCACACGTTTTGCGTAAGCCGGCGTGGAACCATCGTTTTCCAAGCAGAGGAAAAATACATGGAGCGCCTCTGCAAGTACAAGTTTTTAGCCTTCCTTGATGTTGGATCCTCGCAGTTTTCGCACCATAGGTGTGGGGGATTACATGTGACAACTGGATGGTGTTTTGATCGCAATCAGATGAGTTTAGGACGAACTTTCTTTTCGTATTGCATCGTGCTTTGGAAAATTCTGATTGATCCAGTTATCGCTTGTGGACGAAATTATATATTACTGTGACATGGGTGGAATTAGGATCACATGCATGGGCTCGAATCGAGGATCTGGACAGTATCGCACATGATGTGTTTTGGTTGTTTCCATTTACAGACACATGCTTGGGGTGATTTCGGGAGATGCAGGTGTCGCATGTCGATAAAAATTATACCAATGAGATGTGAGTTGATAGGAAATTACATGCATGTGCTCGTATTGAGGGTCTGGCAGTCTCTAGGGGAACATGTTTTGATGGTTGTCCTTTCATCGTGACATATTTGGAGTGATTCTGGGAGATCTGATATCGCATGTCAATAGAAATTACATTATTGTGATGTGGTTTAAATTAGGATTACACGCATATGCTCAGATCGACGATCTGGGCAACTTCACACGAGAGGTTTTTGACGAATTTCTATTCCTATCAGGAAGTTCATGATTGATTTCCAACGATTCGACCGCCAGATCACAATGAAAGTTTTTATGCATTGATGTGTAAGAATAGTACTACACATGCATGGGTTTAGATCATCAATCTGAAAACAATAAGTTATGCACCAAATGTGGTTGTAGCCGATACGATCGACCAACTCTTTCAGTTAAAATCTATGTAGTGAACCTCATGATTGAGAGCATCCTTTACATACGTATACAGGATCCAAGATCTAATTGTTGTAACGAGTACTTGGGTTTCACGGATGAGTTTCCCACGGTGAAATAATTTCCATACCTCAAAGGTTTTTACTTAAGTGGCATGAGGGTAAATAGAGTAGACACCGCCAAGAGAAAGGCTTGAGGCCTCGGGAGAAACTTAGATGGTCGCGAGCCTAACGGTTGCATTGGTTACGGGACATGTTGCTTGGTGCACCGAGATACTGATCTGGTGGTGTGCGTTGTGTTGCTTAGTGAGCTAGCCAAGTAGCCATGATTGGTAGTCTATGTTTCGTTTTCACACATGTAGTTGGCACTTAGATGCTTAGTAGCGATGGCTACACTAATTAGTACTATGATAGGTAGCATTATGACGGGAGTTTCGAGATATGTGGTAGGGGAAGGAGGGAATTATTATGTCTGTTTCCTGTTTACAAGGAAGTGCAATGGTAATCGTGGGTTTTTTCGACTACATGTTTGTGATCTTCGTGACCTTGTGCAAAACGTGTGCCCTACATCATTGTGAAACTTCACCGATGGGTAGTAGGCTTGGGCAATTCGCCACAATTTTGCATGGATAGTTGTTATCCTCATTTGTCAGAATTGTGCATGGTGAGATGAGATAACCTCACGAGTATATATGTATAAATACGTATATGAACTATAACGTTAATTGATGTGTTGGGAACTTAGTTAGGATGCACATATCTCAAAGGCATATCTATGGAGGCACTCCAAACCTAAGGTACTATGTACCTTGGAGTCATAACGTGAGGTCCTACATGGATCAAGACTGTAGACAATAAATAATGCCATAATAATGATAATTAATGGATAGATAATGAGGTGATTTCACATCTGTGGATGGGATATACGTGTGGTTTCTTTTGCTTGTATAGTTGTTTAGCGCCATACTTAGCAATTGCTAATGAGTTACCTATTTGCGTTCATCTAACGGGTGATCAAGAGCAAATGCAACGATGAACGGTTCGTGATTGGAACAGTTCTAGTGGTAGCTTCACCGTCAAGATGCGTACACTTTTTGTTGTACTTTTACTGTTCATTTACTTTGTTGCTTTAACTTTTTACTTCTTTTGAGAGACATGTATACATGTATGGACATTTTTGGACGCATACTATTATATATGTGGACATGGACATTGTGTTACATGGAAATTTTTATAATATTTTTTCTTTTTTTATTTGTATTCTCTGGTCATTGTATTTTGAATGTGTAACTAAGGATATGGAACAATTTGTCGAGTATCTTAATCCCAGGGGGTCACAACAAACTCCACCATCGATGACGTATTGATAGCATGATGATTGGAGAGGTGGCACACGATGAGGGTAGCTTGCGGTCATCAATGTAGGTGGTGTGAGAGATTCTTGGTGCATCTTGCACCGATGATGTGGTACATCTAACAGGCTCTTTCATATATGTGAGAGGCTTGGCATACTCCATTGTCTATCAACTTCTTTTGAAACGGTAGCAGGCAAAATGTTGTTGAAGGGTTTTGTGGCAATGTACTCTACAAAGTGATAGTACTTTAACAATTAACTGAGATTAACAACTCAAAATTACACATTTCATTGTTGTCATTTGAAGTCAACTATGACTACTTCGGCGATGGTGGGGGATGTAACTATGGTAGTGGTAGACGGAATCCATCGGTATACCATTTAGACCTCATCGTAAAGTGGAGGATTGTTGTACATTTAATCCACCGGGCTGAAATATGTTGTAGAGAAATAAAGTTCGAGTCGAGATGGTAGAGGTGACAAGAACCGAAGAGAAATTGATGGTTGTTGTCACGTGAAAAGAGGATATCACCGAGACATTGATGACGACAACATGATTGGTGTCAATTGTTTATGGAGCGAACATCGCCTAGCCAAAGTGCATTCGCAGGTATGGATCCTAGAAAAGAAAAGGGCAAAGTTTTTCACTAACTTTTGAGATTCAACAACTTGTATTTATCTGCAACCTCGATTAATATGGGGTATTATATAGTGGCACTGCAATTATTGGGCAAGGTAGGTTGAACCACGAGTTTGCCCCAAGCTGACTATCACATCCCTTTTAGATCTTCTAAGATATTCAGTTTGAACCATCTCAATTTCTCCTTAAAGTCTCTGGATCTGCTTTGTGGATCATACCCACTTCAACTACATGTCCTTATTTTCAATTGTTGGTGGTGATGGTTCGGTTTCAATAAGGAGCCTCGAGCTAGAGATCAATTAATCCCTCGAAGCCACACATTTGACGTTTGTTTTGGAGATGCTCAGTTTTGGGCACGCTCGCATCTTTAAAGGTGAGAAAGGGTTAGTGAATGAAGGAAAGATGTGATGGCAAGGGATGCATTGGACTACAAGGTAGGTTCATGTTCTATGCTTCATAGGCGTGTACTAGCATAAAGAGATTGAATGGGGAGACTACGAAGGTGGAAAGGGTGTCCAACAAGGATTGATGTGGTGGTTTTTACCCATAAAAGGTGAGGTGCACATGATGTGTTGTGTCGAGACAGACGATGCTGTTGCAAGGGTAGTGGATCCCTCAATAAGGGCCTTTTCCACTGTAATGGAAAGGGGAAAACCCAAGAGGTTTTGAAAAGGGGAAACCCCAACTACTGGAGGGTGCCACATACTTTTGGTTGTCAATATCGACATTGTTAAGTCCACGAGCTCGTCGGGTTTTGCCAATAAAGTTTGTCATGTTGTATGTCTGAGTTTTGGATGATCTAACGAAAAGGGCACGCGTACGCAGCTATTTCTTATTGTGAATAGTGGTGATGTCTTATATAAGACGAGGCTGAAGGGCACAAACTATTCTCAAGCTTGTAATAAATATTGTAAAAGTCACCCGACTAGCCCGACTAGTAGGTCCGACTAGTCTAGTCAATGGGGTGGCCGACCGAGTACCAACTAATTCTGACTAGTTCCACTGGCTAACTAATTTTTGTTTGGAGATACCGTATTTTTTTACTTTTTTAAAAGCAAACTTATTATAATACGTTTAATGTTTTATTTAAATTCAATTACTTCTTCCGATTCGTTATGATAGTAAAAATATGTATAAATCTATGTAAATATATAATAATATATGCATAAAAATGACTTCTATATTTGAAAAATCAAAAATGATTAAAGCCTGACTAAATCCGATTAATCGCCTGACTGCGATTAATCCTTAGACGGTGGCCCGACCGACTAAGTACCGACTACCGACTTTTACAACCTTGCTTGTAATAATCTATAGAGTAGGGCGACTAGTCAGTCTGATTACTCAACTCGAGGGGAAAGCGACTTAACTAGGCCTAGTCAGCCATTAGTCCACCAAACCGACTAATCAGACTGATTAGTCATTCTAATCTACTAAGTAGTGAGCCGACTACGATTGAAAAAACATATATTCTTAATATAAAAACGATTTTTAATCTGTATTCGAGTGATTATTCAGAATTATTCGACTTTGTAATTTTTATATAAAAATGATTTTTGATACATATATTCTTATATATTTATACATAGAATATCATCAATCAACAAGAATCCAACATAAAAGTATCCATAAGGACATATATATACAAAGCTTTGACATATTTAGTAATATCATGACAAATGGTAACTCTTGAGAATTTTTAAAAATAAAAAAAATCTAGCATTTACTACCAGTCGACCGAATAATCGTCCAGTCGGTCGAATAATCAGACCAACTATTTGGTTAGTCCGACTATTGGCCGACTAGAGGTTATCCAGTCGGGGACACCTCGCACCTCATAGTCGACCTAGTTGGCCAACTATTACAACACTGACAAGAGGTTTTTTCAAACCAACTAATACTCTTTTCTTCCTTACTTTCTAATTATGAGTGTTCTTGATAAATATCAAGATAAGAATTTTCCTAGACCCAATGGCTTGGACTGCCAACGAACCAATAGAAAAGGAAGAGGGCATTTCCCTCAGCTATATATATATATATATATATAAAGGATGACTGCTACTAGATCATTGATGTCCAATAGTTGCCTTGGAATGAATGATAGCAGAAACCCTACTATGATAACAGGATATTAATCATCGACGACCTCGGGAAACACTCTCTCCTCTCGAAACCATCGATACCCCGTTCTAAACCTTCGTCATAAGGGCTTGTTTCTCCCTCAATCCAGCCCAAATATCTCAGTATATAGGCAAAGGGTAAAAGATGGTGAGGGTTGGGCTTTCGTCCTCCAACATTTCTCATAGTATAAGAGATGTCAAATGAAGTTGACTCTAGGGTTCGAGGGGTCAATTTGCTATTGACAGGCAGTCAAGCATTGTAAGGTTGCAAGCCATTTTAGTATTCAAGTTAAAATTAAGTTAGCCTTAATGGTCAGAGTCACATAAATCCCGAGAGTACCTACTTAGTAGATGATAGCATGGCACCTAAACTCTATTTCAGTCTGCAGATGGTCTTATTTAATTTGCACACTCTCACATCCAATATTGTTTAGAAAATAAGCATATTCTCTTGGCAAATCAACTCTTCTAGTTTGAAATGGATGTAAGTGGCTTCTGAAATTTTCTATAACAAAATAGTAATAACATACATAAATGAGGTCTATGTAACTGTTGAAGAAATAAGGGTTGTTATTTATTCCAGGGAACCCTAGGGTCTCTTATATAGAGAAAAGCTATTGGTAAATTACATAAGACAGAACATAGAAAAAGAAAAAAAAAACGCAAACGGTACACCGACCATGGCCTCAAATTTCAACGAAATTCTGTCGAATTTCTGTCGAATATCGATATCAAGTCGAAATCGAAATTCGACCGAAATGACCGAAATATGAGGGTCCTAGTACAAAAAATGATCGAAATTCCGGTCGAAATTCCATCGAAATTCTGCTTTGGTTGATACCGATATGGTAACCGAAACCTACATTTAGGTCCTTGACACCGACTAGATAATTCTCTCTACACTCCCCCTCAAGATGGAGCATAGATATCGATCATGCTCAGCTTGGAAGTACACTTCTGGAATGGTCCTCTGAGCAACAGTTTGGTGAAGATGTCGGCAGCCTGCTCTCCAGAACTAACATGTGAAGTAGAGATCAGGCCCTTCTGGATCATGTCTCTGGTGTAGTGACAGTCTACTTCAATATGCTTGGTTCTTTCATGAAAGGCAGGATTATTGGCAATGAACAATGCGGCTTGATTATCACACTGTAGTTGCATGGGTAGAGGTACATCTACATGCAAGTCTTCTAGTACAGCTCGAACCCACATCATCTTCGTACTTGCTTGTGTCATGGCTCTATATTCAGATTGAGCATTGGATCTAGCCACAACTGTTTGTTTCTTGCTTTTCCAAGAAACTAGAGAGCTACCTACAAACACAACAAAGCATGAGGTAGACTTTCGATCCTTAGGGCATCCTGCATAGTCAGCATCCGCACATGCCGAAACAGATAAATTGGTTTCCTTTCTAAACAACAACTCTGTGCCTGGAGACGACTTTAGATACCTGAGTATCATATATATAGCATCCATATGTACCTGTCTCGGTTGTTCCATAAACTGGCTTACCCGACTAACTGCAAAGGCAATATCAGGTCGACTTATAGTGATGTAAAGAAGCTTCCCCACCATTTCTCTATACCTTCTCTTGTCAACTTCTTCTGTAACATTATCATACAATTTCATGCTGGGGTCCATAGGAGTAGTAGAAGGTCTACATCCAACCATGCACATCTCAATAAACATATCTGTAATATATTTCCTTTGAGTCATTACAAGACCCGGTGCATTCCTGGCGAACTCCAGCCCCAGAAAGTATCGTAGTGTACCAAGGTCCTTTGTAACAAATTGACAACCAGAAATGCGTTTGTCAACTCTATCCCCTGAGCATCATCTCATGTAACCAAAATATCATCAACATACACTATGATGACAACTGTACCTCGAGTAGTTTTCTGAATGAACAACGAGTGATCAGCATGGGATCTCTTGAATCCTTGTTGTTCAATTATATGGGAAAGCTTCTGAAACCATGCCCTAGGGCTCTGTTTAAGGCCATATATTGCCTTATGAAGTCTGCACACCATATGATTCTCCCCCTCAACAGCAAACCCCGGAGGCTGCTGCATGTAGACTACTTCCTGCAAATCTCCATACAAAAATGCATTCTTAACATCAAGTTGGAATAAGGGCCAATCACGTACCACGACTACTGACAGAAGAATACGAAGAGTGGAATGACGAGCAATTTGAGAGAATGTATCCATATAGTCCCCGCCATAAGTCTGAGTAAAACCCCGTGCCACTAGCCTTGCCTTGTACCGATCAAGGCTACCATCCGCATGATACTTGACAGTGAAAACTCATTTGCAGCTAACAACAGCTGCTCCTGAAGGAGCGGGAACCAAGCTCCATGTGCCCCGTAACCGTAGGGCAGCCATCTCCTCCTCCATTGCAATCCGCCGGCAATCAATTTTCAATGCATCTTGGTAATTCCGTGGGATCTCCACTGAAAATAAAGCCACTGCAAATCTTTGAAAGTCCCCTATGAGGCGATGAAAGGAGACCTGGGAAGCGAGAGGATATGAAGCACAAGTGCGTTTATGCTTTCTCATAGCAATAGGAACAAATAGATCATCAACCATAGAACTCGTCGGTTCAGTCTCGTCCTGTAATGATGAACCATGCACAGGCACACTATCCAACCCATAATTAGTATCAACATCTGGACATATCTGGGGCGTGCTGGATGATTGACGTGTAGCATGAGCAGGACCTGATCGACGAGTATAAAATTTTGATAATAGCGAGATAAGTGGTTTTGGTGGTGGTGCCGGTGGTGGAGGTAGATGTAGTGGATGTGTTGACATGACCTCAGGTTCGGGAATGGACAATGGTGGGCTCACCGAAGGAGGAGGGACGTAGACCTCATTATTAGATGTGTGTGAGGCCAATTTGTCACCTGCAGGAGAAAAATACATAACAGGCTCAAAGAATGTAACATCAGCACTGACAAAGTATTTCCTGTTAACAGGATCATAGCAACGATATCCCTTCTAAGTCCGAGAGTAACCCACAAAGACACATTTGATAGCTCTACGCAAGAGCTTGTCAAGACCTGGGGATAACTGATGAACAAAGGCAACAACACCAAAGACACGATGGGTGAGTGAGAACAATTCCTTATCCAGGAAAACAACAGAAAGAGGAATTTTCTCACCAAGTACCGTGGACGGCATACAATTAACTAGGTAGTAGGATGTAAGAACGGCATCTCCCCAAAAAGAAATAGGAGCACAACTCTGAATAAGTAGAGTTCGAGTAATGTCAAGAAGATTATGATGTTTTCTCTCAGCGACTCCAATCTGTTGAGAGGTGTAAGCACATGTGGTTTGATGAATAATACCTCTTGAGAAAAAAGTATTGTGAGAGAGAGCGAGTGCAAAATTCCAAAGTGTTATCAGTACGAACATATTTCACGTGGGACGAAAGAACATTTTCCACTTCATTGATAAGGTTTTTGATAACATCACCAACTTCAGATTTATTCTTTAACAGGAAAACCCACGACAAACGAGAGAAATCATCAACCACTACAAGATAAAACATGTGCCTCTGGTGATCAGGGACACAACTGGGACCCCAAATATCAACATGAAGTAACTCAAAAGGAGAGGTACTGCTCTGACTCTGACGACTAGGGAAGCTAGCTCTGTGGTGCTTACCTAACTGACAAGCTTCACACCGGAAAGAAGAACTTGGAGATATCTGAGGCAAAAGATGACGCATCTTCTGAAGAGGAAGCTGACCAAAGCGTAGATGCCATGTTTAGGGAGAGAGATCCAGCTGCATGAGAGGAGACTCCAGCATATGAACTCCGGTTCAGACGATAAAGACCATCTTGCTCAAACCACAACCAATCACCCTGCCCGTTAGAATGTCCTGAAATATAAGAGAAGACGGGTCAAATATAGCACGACAGTGCAAATTTTTGGTAATCTGACTAATAGAGAGTAAGTTCATTGAGAAATCCGGGGCATGTAAGACATTCTTCAGACGCATGGAAGAAGATAACATAACCACCCCATGTCCAACAATGGGGGAATGAGTCCCATTAGCAATGATCATCGACCTCCCTGGTGGAATCTCTCTATATGACATAAGTCTGTCTTTGTCTCTACAGAGATGGTGTGCGGCACCAGAGTCCATGATCCAATCTGAGATATCTGAACTATTACATGTGGTAAAAGCACAGGCACTACCTGAGGTGCTAGTCGTTGCAGAAGTACTGGCAGAAGCAGAGGCAGCTATATCCGAAGAACCTCCAGAAGAATCTATAGAAACAGGAGGCATTATATCTCGAAATCGAGCAACGAGCTCCTCAAGCCTCTTATCCATAGTAGATGGTGATGGAGATGCAACATGTTCTGCTACTCGCGCCGATGCTGGAAATCCATGCTTAGAATAGCATGTGTCCTCAGAGTGACCTGTACGGTGACAAAAAATGCATGGTGGACGAAATCGACCACCATGACCTCGAGTTCTACGACCACAGAATGAAGAAGACGAACCACCTCTCCCTCTGGAAACAGCCATAGCTGAGGGAGTGGTGTAGACATACTGGATGGGACCGAGATACGGCTAAGCCTCCGGTAGACCTCCTCCATAGGAGGAATGGTAGCATCTGCAAGTATCTGTGATCTGGCCGCATCATATTCGAGATCGAGAGCCGAAAGCAGGACTCCTACCATGGTAGCATTCCGAAATGTCTTCTTCTGCTCGGGTGTGGCCGTGAGAGGTATAGTGTTGTAGAGTTTCTCAAACATCCCCCTTAGGTATGTATACAAGGAATGAAGTGGTCGCCCATTCTTCTTCATGGTGAATATGTCGTGCTGAAGTTGTAACATCTTGGTCTCATTCCGCACCCGTGAATATGTAACCGCTAGAATATCCCACATCGCCTTAGCGGTGGGCTGATGGAGGACATCATTGGTAATCTCCATCGACAATGTACCTGACAACCAGATCTTGGCATAAGAGTCATCAGCCTCTCAGGAGGCATAAATCCCAGTCTTCTCTGCCGGCTCTTCCTCGGTAAGAATATGCTTCTTACCGTTCGACTTCATAAGGCTCATGAACTGCATCGCTCAAAGCTCATAGTTCGTCCCATCCATCTTCACTATTGGCGCGGGACCTTTGAAAGCGCCTATGGAGGGCATATCAACCTTGGATTGTGACATATCACCGCAGATGAAGAATTAGGGTTTGTACACAAAAGAACAGGTGTCTCACTAACTGCATAGGATTGAGTGCGTATGTAGACTTTAAGCACCCAAATCCATGGATATGGCGGAGGAGGTGGCTACGACAGAGGCTAGAGGGGACCGACGTCGGCTAGAGTGGAGCCAACGGGACGGGGGCAATGATCCGGGCCGTGAAGGCGGTGCGACACGGGAGGCAGAGGGGCGCGGGAGGCGGGGGGCGCGGGAGGCAAGGCCGAGGAAGGGCGGTGCGGGAGGGAGGGCGAGGAAGGGCGGGCGACGGCGAGAAGAGAGAGGAGAAGGGGGGGTCGGCGGGTGGAACAAGAGCCTAGGGTTTTGGCTCTGATACCATGTTGGAAAAATAAGGGTTGTTATTTATTCCAGGGAACCCTAAGGTCTCTTATATAGAGAAAACCCATGGGTAAATTACATAAGACGGAACATAGAAAAAGAAAAAAACATAAACGGTACGCCGACTACATAATTCTCTCTACAGTAACTTCTCGAGTTTGTACTCATGTAATTGTTTTTTGCATTCAAAAATGTATAGCATGGGTGTGCACTATAATGGTTACCCACCCGTTTCTCCTTAAAAAACAAAAGGGGTACAAACTTTAAAAGGAGTACAAACTCTCTTTTTCTTTGGCATTTTATAGTGACGTTGTTGCTAATGATGAAGTATATTGTGTGAATAAATATGAGCATAAATGAATGTTCTTGCTTATATTCATTGAATGAATCGCTTATGATCTTTTTAATGAAGTGTAAAGAGAGAGATTAGCTCATAAATAAGTGTAAAGTTAGAGTGAGCATGATCGTATATTATGTATAAACTTGTAGATTACAAAAAAAGAAGTGTGATATTAAATAATAATGTTTTTATATCATAAAAGGGAGAAACACCCAAGATGGTGTCCTCCCCAAAACATATTGAAGCGGTTAGCTTACAAAGGGCAGGTCTCGAGGAGAGATCTAGCTTAGTAAATAACATTCTCAACATGGATCTGCTCGTCTTTAGAAATAAACCCATTGAGCATAACCGAATAGCCATGAGTGTTGTTATAGATCTTCACACCTCATGGGCCAAACCCAAGCTTGGGATTATTGAACTTATAGTCTAGCCCAAGCTTGGGTGAAAGAACTAAAGCCTAAGGTTATATACATCCGATCAAGTAACAAGTTTATACAGCCTACATATATCATCAACTAACAAGTTAAACTCTTGGGGAAAAATGTGAGTTAGCATGCAAGAAGAAAAGAGCTAATAAAAAAACATTGAGGTGGATGAAGGAAAAAATCGTTGTCTTGGAGGTGGATAAATGAAAAAATCACGCTAAGATAAATCATGCTGAGAAATTTATTCTAAAATCGCACTAATACAAAAATAAGACATGGAAATCATGGTTACCTTTTCCAGATATAACCTCCTTTTCCGTCCTCCATCTAAGTCCTATCTGTCAACAAAAAAACTTGTTTAGAAACAATTTTCAAGATTCTAACAAGCTTTCTGTTTGATGTAGATTGTATGCATTCCTAAAAGCAGGTATCCTCTAACGAAATAGAAATTAATATAGGTCACTTAGAATGGGAAGCTGTTCTACGTATGCCGATGCTTTTACCTGACTAAGGTGCACTTGAACACAACCACAGGTACCCGTCATAAACATTTGATTATAATCTCTGCATTCAGGTGTCTTCTCTACTTATGTGTTCCATCCCCATTCCATGAATTCTTATGTTACGCGGAGTTTTTTAAATGGCTGCTTGCCTCCATATACAAACATCATGAGTAATATCTGAACATAGTTCCATATAATCCGAAATGACCTTTGTAACTTTGTTATCGCTTCCTTACCAACAATTGTACGACCTGAACTCCAACCCTGACTATAGGTCTCACCACGCAAATTTTTCATGCCCTTGAAATTAATTCAGATACACCATAGCTATCTGACAACCAACCGAAACCAACTCAAACATTTCCTACGTTACATTGAGTTGGTAAAATGGGTTCTTTCCTCCATATGAAACTATCACGGATAATATCTGGACATAGGATATTAGGATAAGCCTAATGATCTTTTTTTACAGCTTCCTTACCAACACTCATACAATCTGAACTCCAACCCTTCCTAAAGGTTTCACCATACAAGTTTTCACACTTTCCAACTAGAGCATTAACAGACCTTTCTGTGTAACATCTCTATTGATTCCCCATCTTGTTGGAAAATTCACCAGTCTCAATCGTATCTCCCTTATCACTGTACTAACACTCTGTACGCATGTCATTGTTATACTAAACAGGAAGGTCCTATCTTTGAGTGCCTCTCTTTGAACCTCAAATTCCATCTCCTATCTCGAGAAGGGACCAGAGATTCCTGGGAGTGTGGCAAATTAATAAAATCACAAATATGTATTTGGCCCAAAAAACTCATGTCAAACACCTTAAGGGGTGGAACAAGACTAGTTCATCGGACATAAATCAATCAAATACAGAACAAAAGTGGTTCTCTTTATCACAGACTTGTTTCAAAAATGTTAAAAGAATTAATCAAACTAAAATATTTCTCAACAATTGATAGGGATAGTAGATGCACTGGTCATTGTATTCCCAGTCACGTGATTGCAAACCATATTTTTACCCACCTTTTGCCACTGTTCTAATCATTTGTTTGCCATGAAAAAACTTGACGATGAAAATGAGCACTACATTCCATCACCTATGGCATTGGTAGGATTGAGACGAATCGATCTTAGCATAGGTATTATTATCTTTGAAGAACTTCCTAAGACAACCTGCAAATAAGATTCTAGAAGCAGTAAAGTGTTTTCCATCTTTGAAAATGTCACTCCGCTCACCTATGGCTTCTAGTGACGGTCAACTATGGGTTCCATATCATCCCAAGGTTAAGTTATGATAATGATATCAAGCACCTCAACAAAGGGGTGGATCTCATACTACAACGACAAGATGCCGATCACTCTTTTTAAGAATCATTATTGTACATTAGAGGAGATTTGTCAGAGGATGATCCATATCAAACTTGGGCCATGTAGCATAGCACATGATGACAAAGAACAAGAACAAGAAATGTAAGATGCCTAAGAGTTCACCATCCTAGTTTATGTTTTTAGATTGATGTAATAATTAGGTGATTTAGACTCATGTTATTCTAGTAGCAATAATAACTTTTAGCATCTCATTTGCATTGTTAATCTAGTAGCAGTAATAAATTTTAGCGTCTCATTTGCATTTATTGCAATGAGATGCTAAAAATTATTACTGCCACTAGAATAGCAGGATGGGGAAATTGACGAGATGTTACTAATAGAATAATGCATGCTGGTTAAAGTGGAGAGAAGCCTCTGTTGTTCTATGTGATAAGAAAATTCCTTTAAAATTAAAGGAAAGTTGATGCAGTCGGGAAATTCAAAGGTGGAAAAATAATTTTATGGTGGGAATATCGGTGGAGAAGTGATTAGAAGGGTCGAGAGGAGATAACTCGTCGGAGTAATGAGGGACTTTTGGAGAGGAAACGCAAGAAACGCGCCAAGGGAAAGAGATAGAGACGAGAGAGAGATAATGAGATGAATCTCAATTTTCAATATCAACTGAATTGTCTAAAAACAATAGCTTATCATCCCTTTAAATAGGGGGGATGAGATAACAAAAATAGAAATCCAAATTCAAATTCAAAACTACTTATCCTAATTGACTCTAATCAACTAACTAATTGATTTAAATAAATTCAAATACCTAATCGACTCTAACTAACTAAATTGAGATCACACGTGATCTCTTTATTAGATAAAAATGCGACAATCGAATAAACGTAAATAAAATTAACGGATAAAAATATCAAGCTCTATATTTTAATTTTGTGCTGCATCAATTCTCCTCCGCTTGAAAATTCGTCTCCTGACGAATTGCTTGATCTTCATTCTGTCGGTGGAGAATTCACTGCTGAAATTGTAGTTCCAAATTCCCCAATTAGATCCTTTTCAACGTTACGTTTGTAATTTCTTTCAACCGAAGGGTGTCTCTGCAATTTTTGTACCCCCTTCACCTAAAAGGATTCCATAGCATAACATATCCTCCAATTGCCCCTTTTGATAAAAAATTTTGTAAGGAAGGCCTTCCCTGCAATTTTTCCAAATTAAATCCCAATTCCTATGCCCAAGGGATTCGAATCTCTTTGAAGGCTCCTTCCCCCACGTTAGGTTTCGTTTCCTTCTGCATAAAAAAGGGCATTGGCGACGGCCTGGGTCAAATGGTTGTACGTAATGGTCGCACAATAGGCCGGGGGGCCTCGGGCGGCGCCGAGGAAGGAGGAGCAGTGGCCCCAGCTTGCGTGCGTGGTGATTTCCACGCCTGACATGTGCGCAACTGCTGCTATAGCTCGAGATCGGGCGACGGTGGCAATGCAGACGTCGAAGACAGTGTACCTGCGGTGATGGGGCTGTCCGAGGGGGCGTTTCTATATCTTTTGTTGTAGTTGGTGCCGCAAGGAGTGCCCAAGGGGGCGTTAGGGCTAGGAGGGTTGCCGGGGTGACGGAGACGAGTTGCAGGAGAGGAAGTGTGGCAGTTTGGAGGACAGCAGGGGGCAGCAACTGGGAGATTGGGGGTGCCGGAGGTGCATGAGCTGCAGCAGGGACCCAGGAGGGAGTTGTGCGTGGCACTGGAATATGTTCTTCCAACGATTGTAGGTCTGAATATTCCTGGACAGCAAGCAGATCGACGATTTCCCATGCTTCTTCTGTAGGATCTTCATCAAATATGGGGCTCAAGTCTTCGATTTCGTGTTGTATCGAAGTTGTGTCAATAAAATCTTCATCTTGCATGAAAGTACTTTCGTTTTTTTTGCTCATAATCGGGTTGCACAGCAACTGCGACGATCTGAATATTGTTGTTGTCGAGTGAATCTTCATTGAATGTCGCATCCATCCATTCTTGGGCTTTAGTGCTTGATAAAAGACGCTTTTTTAACTTCCTCAAACGCGAGCGTGAATGCGGGCCATGGGAGAGACGACTTAAATCGTATTGCATCTTCCAATGTGTGATCGGATCGTCGAATCGTAGGAACGATTCGATTGCCATGCTCTGATACCACTTGATGCACTCGGGAAATTCAATGGTGGAAAAATAATTTTATGGTGGGAATATCGGTGGAGAAGTGATTAGAAGGGTCGAGAGGAGATAACTCGTCGGAGTAATGAGGGACTTTTGGAGAGGAAACGCAAGAAACGCGCCAAGGGAAAGAGATAGAGACAAGAGAGAGATAATGAGATGAATCTCAATTTTCAATAATCAACTGAATTGTCTAAAAACAATATCTTATCATCCCTTTAAATAGGAGGGATGAGATTACAAAAATAGAAATCCAAATTCAAATTCCAAAACTACTTATCTTAATTGACTCTAATCAACTAACTAATTGATTTAAATAAATTCAAATCCCTAATCGACTCTAACTAACTAAATTGAGATCACACGTGATCTCCTTATTAGATAAAAATGCGACAATCCAATAAACGTAAATAAAATTAACGGATAAAAATATCAAGCTCTATATTTTAATTTTGTGCTGCATCAAAAGTTTTACAAAGCAATCGTGAGACCTGTTATGCTCTATAGATCTGAATGTTGGCCTATGAACCATAGACATGTGCAGAGAATGGTTTGTAGCAGAAATGAAAATGCTAAGGAGGATGTGTGGACACACACGTAAAGATCGGATTCGGAATGATGCAATCAGAAAGAAAGTTAGTGTAGCTCTGATCGAGGATAACATGCGAGAAAACCGCTTAAGATGGTTTGGTCCTTTGCAAAGAAGGTCAACTGATACACCAGTTACGAGATGCGAGTGTTGGGATGTTGAGCTGGCTAAGAGAGGGTGAGGACAGCCCAAGAAGTGCTGGAAAGAGACTATACGAAGGAATCTTAGTTTTTTTGATATAAGCCTGAGATTGGAAAGAAACTTGCTCTGACGACACATAACGTCCTATGTTAAGTTTTGATTTCTCCAGGTAGAGGATGCAAGACTTCCTTAAGGTGATGGAATCTCTTGACATAATAAATGGACCTCCAAAAGGGGAGACCATTGATCTTGGTTGAGGAATTCTCGATCATGAAAGGCCACTATTCTACATTTAAATGGTGTGGCTTGTCCGACGTGCTTGGACGCTCTCGAGGATGTGTAGATCACATGTACTTACCTTGTCAATCTAAGGAAGTGTGGTTCGGGTAGGCATATATGAAACAGATTTATAGCAATCTCTTAGAACTGCATGCTTTTAAATAGTGTAGTACCAACTAAAACTTTTGATAACAATTTGAGCATTATGATGTGCTCGTAATCAGGGTTCAAATTTCGTGTATCGGTGAAATTTCTCTGATATTTCGATTTCGACATGGGACTGAAGTATCAAGCAATAAGATGATGGGGGGGCCTTGTCAAGTCATTCCTTCACAAATGCTAGTCGTCGATATGGGAGAAATTTCGCCAAAACATCGTATCGATATGGTATCAGTATGAAACCTAATGTCGATACTTAAACCATTGCTCGTAATGATGTTGTCTTCGATCAAGAGAAATTGTATGAGACATTGTGATAGAGCATGCTAAGACTTTATTACATGTACTTGTTTTTTGCATTTAAAAATGTATAGCATGGGTGTTTTCCTTGAGCATTATCTCTCAATCCGATTGATATGTTTGGATTTTGTTCCATGATGACCTTTTTTATTTATTTTAACGATAGGATTTCTCAATGAATGGAAAGGGGTGCTTTGGATTGGGAATAAGCACGTGATGGTTTCAAGGGGGAGCAGGACAAAGAAAAGAGTGATGCTCACCTCCAATCAATTGATTTGGTGTAGCATTGGAGTTGTTATGTAGGCTTTAGTTTACCGAGGGTTCGAATCCCTCTTTTCCGTTTATATACCCTCATCTAATTTGCTAATGTTACCTACCCAATGTATCAAATCAAATACCAATCCATACCATTATTCCTATTCCAACAGTAAGGCATTTACTTGATAGAGATTCTCTATTCTTAATTAGTATGGTCTATAAAATACAAGTATCGAAAGGCTGAAAATGCAAACCTTACCCCCGATCTATTTGTAATATGTGGAAAAAAATGCAGACCGAGGCGTTTAACTTATCTATTTCCTTCAATGGGGGAGGGGGGCAAATTCTCTCGATTGCTCTTCTCCATGTTCTTTTTGAGGTTTTGCATCATTTCCATTAGAGTACCAATATCATGAGAGAGTGGTTGGGTGCTCCTAGGAGAGGTTGGTTGTGCACTTGACAAGAAGGGGGCCTGCGACAAGTACATCGGTCGCTCTTGTGTTGTTGGTTGCAGTGGTATGGTGATGTACCGACCTTGGTTGATTGACTTGTACTGGTTGTTGCAGACTAGGAGTTCGCCATGATCAATTTTGATGAGTATGCCATCTAGGATTGTCAGTAGGGGATACTAGGGGACGTTGTATTTCCTAAATCATGCTATTCAAAATATTTTGATGAGAAGAAATATCAGTTGAATCCCTAACCTGTTGGAGAGAAGCGTAAGTGTAAAAAAGGTGGTAGATATCTTCATGGGCAAAATGCACAAGGCACAAGCGGTAACTTCTCTAGGATAAAAAAGATGCCTAGAGCATCCAGGTCAACGTCCTCACCGAGAACCCGATCCACACGAAAACTTTATCTTCAAGGGGATATGCAAAGCCTAAATAAAAATACAATCTCAATCATCGAAACGTTGGGAATTCGAAAGGCCATGGAGCGCTAACTAGTAAAGGGCAGGGTCGAATTGGCATAAGTCGAGATCAGGAGGCAAACCATGGCCTCGTGTTGGTAGTGTGAGAAGTTGTGAGCACACAATATGCCTTCTTGATTGAGAAGTGTCCATCATGCCATGGCCAACGGTCTCACCCCTGAATAAAATCTTGGACACGTTGCTCAGAAAACCTGAAATGAAGGTCGGCATGCATTGGATATGGTGTTTATAAGACATTCTTCAATCCAATTGTCCAACCAAAATAAAAAAGATGTTGACAAATTACCATCACCCAATATAGCTCCAATTGTCATCACCCATTGCATGTTTATAAGACATTCTCCGATCCAATTGCCATCACCCATTACGTGTCACACGTACGATTGACAAATCAGGAATAACAACACACACAATTCTTTCCAAAAAGTTGTCGGGGAATGACGCGATCTAGAAGGAATGGAAGTATCAGTTGAAAGGTCATAAATATCTCACATCATATGGCAAACAAGATTCATCGTGTTGCCCTAAAGTCTAGCCACTCTCTTAAGGAGGAGACCTTTGTTAATATCTTCCAAACTTTGTACCCAAAACCCCTCTAATACAAAGGAAGTACAACAATGTCTCAGTTCACCAAATGCATTTGTCTAGATTTTCCATCAAACAAGCACCAAAGAACACTTCTTATACACGACTCCCTCCCATCAGGAGAATGCAAGAAGCCACTTGGACATGAACAAGTCTACCTCCTCTTGAAATGCAGGATGCCTTCCATCCAATCGATTTCTGCGCTAGCCTCTCGACTAGTGACTACCGGTAACATTTTGAATGGCAAAAGCCTTCTAGTAGAGAGCAGCAATCCTAAGTAGTTAAGACGAAGACTGCCACACAATGTTGAGATGATCCTCACACATTCTTCAACCTAAAGCCTCAGAAACACCAAACAGGACAAACGTAGACTTGGTCATGTCGACCACTAGTCCAGAAAGTTCACCAAAGATGTCAAGCACGATGCGCATCCCTCTGAAACTTCACCCTCAATAAAAAAAGACGGTGTCATTTGCATACTGCGATTGTGGTATAGAAATCTAATCTTTGTCGCACCTCGAGGGAACATCTCTCTGCACCATCAACCTCGCCATAACTTTAAGGACACCAACTACAAGTACGAAAAGCAACGGACATGCCATCGATAATTCAATCCTCCAAATGAGGCCCCGAACTCTCTTGCATTTCCAATCACTTAAAATCTTCGAGCCTAAAACAACATTATCAGTAATCAAGCGATCAAAGATAAAAGCAATCCGGACCTTACAAACAAGCATGTCTAGAACATTTCACAACAAGCTAACCAAGGCTCCAACCACCAAAAAGTATACTGCATTGGGAAGAGCAATCAACATAAAATCCTCCACCCTCTTGAAAATCTCCTTAGGGACAAGGAAAATATGTGCACGGTCCAACCTAGCAAAATCGTGGTTTCGTTAGCAATCGCCTTCATCATATCCATAATATATGTACTAACCATGATCAAAATTCATTGAAAAAGAGTACATCAAAACCATAAGGACTAGGTGCCCATCCACATTCAGCTCCCATACTTCAAACAAGACCTCATCGAGCGAAAACTCGTTAATGAGTTCATTCTCCTGCTAAGACGACTTGGCCTTGTCACCTCCAACTGCTCCGTGGACCTCAATGGCTCGTTCTACAAAAGAAAATAACCACGACCTGACCAGTCTCCTTATCCTCATTAAAATGTGTATTCACCACCAATACTGGCTTATTATAGTTGTGTTGCCTACTGCTGGCAATAGAGTGGAAGAATTTAGTGTCAATATCACCCTTCCTAATCCAATGTTGCTTGGATTGCTACCGCCATTCGATCACATGCCTTTTATCCTCATCCTAGATCACTTAGTGAAGGTTTACCCATTCTGCCAACTCATAATAACTAAGGTCCCAAGTGTCCTCTGCTCTATCCGGCACTTCTAACCTCGACTAATCCTCAGCACGACGAGAACCATGTGTTGCATGAATCTCCCTCTTGTGCAACTTCAATCTCAGAGCCTCTAGCTTGCAAAACAACCTCAAAGTAGATGTACCCTCACAATGAAAAGAGGACCAAAAATCCTCAACCATCTCTCTGAACCGAGATTCGAGCAACCAAGCCTTTTCGAAGCGGAAGAAAGAGTGAGTGACCAAGCTCCGTTAGAACTCCATAGCAAAAGAGTGTGGTTAGATTGAGAGTGAGGCAAGGTCAAAACACATGACGAGGAAGAAACGATCCGCACCTGACTCTAGCAGAGAAAATAATGCAATATTGATCTAGACCCACAATGTTCCATCTATATTGGCAATCCAACGCATCCAGAACCTCCAATTATAGGCCCCAGACTGCATCAATAAAATCGAAGAACCCTTGATCTTGACCGCCATGTAGTAATGGGTGGTCCGGTATAAAAAAAGTGATATTGAAGTCCGCATCAATTATCTAGGGGGATCCCGCATATCCTCACATAGCCTTGGTCTAAAGCCACATCAGTAGGCATGCACACACTCTAGACAGCCCTTAAATCCCTGATATGTCTGTCTCTCCAAAGGACCGAGATCTTGTGGGTGGCAATGATCTCAAACACATGCCTAAACTAATCAAGATTCCATGCTATTAGGAAACTCCCAAAGCTTCCCACCGCATTCACAACTCTTAAATCAAACAATCATGTCCCTCCAACCGAGATCCACAAACAGTTTGAGCAAGTTGAAAAACATATTGTGTAAGCGATAATCAAAACAAGAACGATAAACACGAAGAATACGAAGAACACGAAGAACACGAAGAACACGAAAAACACACAAAATGCCTCAAAGGGCAGATTCTTCCATTATAAATCTCTCAATGAGTACAAGGGTGTGGGGCTCTTTATATAGACCCATTGACTCTATATAGCATGGATCGATATTTCTCAATATATCATCGATATATCCAGAATAAATCCATATCGACAAGTTAACGATGTTAATATCACTCACGATATCGATATCAACTAGCATCGAGCAATATGTCAATAATATATCATCTCATAACACCAATATCAATACAATTTGATGTATTTAGTGCAAAATTTTCACCTATTTGATTGATAACATCGACATCATGTCGATTCAACGCTACGCCATCTATATCAATTTTGTTGCTTGATTTCACTAGTTTTTTACGAGGCAAGAAGCTCAAAAGGTATTTTTTGACCTTATAAGCATTATAGGTTGACTTGTCAAGATTTTATATAGCTGCTCCATGTATCAATACATGTGGATACAAATCCAACACAAAATAAGTAACCGAATTTCAATTTTAGAAAGTATTAGTAATCTAGCAATATGGATCCAAGACAAGCCCTGGCTATTGATTATCTTATATACTATACATGTTATTGCCCTCTTATGGGGTTTGTGTTAGGTAGCTGACAACCAGCATAAAAATAGTCAAAACGTTTAACATGGACTTGAGCAAGAATCCGTGCAGTCAGCCTTAATTTAAGTCGGAGAAGGCTTCGTCATTAAATAGTATACATACTATTATATGATATTTGTGTATTTCATCTTCGATGTCGCTAAGATTTTTATTTATACGCAGTATACAATATAATATATTGTTAATATGCTAAATACATTTCCTTCATGACTATAAAGTGTATTCGTGCATCACTTATTGTTTCAAAAGATATGGTGATTTTAATTCATGAGAAATTTTTCCTTTGACCTTTTTTAAGAGTTGACCTATCGATACGATATCAATACCAAACCTTGCTTCAATCTGCATCGATTTTCTTTAATCCAATTAGAAAGTTTTGTTTCTAACATATTTAGTTCATCTTCTTTCATTTGAAATTATGAATAGTGTTTTTTAAAAACTATTTGTTATTATGCCCATTTGCATATTTGTTTGATATCTGATATAGCTCATCATTTTGTTTATACATAATACGTAATGTGATATGAAGCTAATATGCTAAATACATGACCTTTATGTCTCTAAGTTATGTTTTGAATTTCAACATTTCATTTCAATATCTCTCAACAATCAACCATCAGCAGTTAAATGTTAGCATTGGCAACATCGATATGTGCCAATGTGCCATATAATGTGCATTGTTGTGCTAAATACACCTCATGCAAGCATATATGTGTAATTGTATCTTATTTATTGTTGTAAAAACTCATATTATCTTAATTTGCAAAAAACATACTTCCACACCATTTCTGAGATTTTATCGATATCATCGATATATCCTCGATATAACCCTTTTTAGGTCGACCGATGGGATATCAATGTTCCGAACCTTACTAAAGAGTCAAACTAAGAGATGATGTGGGAGTAATCATGATGGTATGGTAATCACATATTGGAGAGGTCCAATTTACCCACCTAGGTCATTCTCCAACATCCTCATCAAGCTAGAGCATGCAATGATTAGCTTGGGCCCTCAAGCTGAAGCATGCAATGATCAGCTTGAGCCCTCAAACTAGAGCATGCAATGCTCAGCTTGAACAAATAGTAAGACACATGTACTCATATGTTAAATACATCACACTGTGGACCATAACAACTCAACGCATACTTTGTTGGTTGTCGCCAGGGTAGGTGGCTTGCATGTGAGGATAAACAAGAGCTATGACCTCTGTAATGAGTCTATCTGTTGTCGAAGCCCATGGGGTTATGGTGATGAAACTTGTGGGTGGTGTGTCATCGAACGCATGTTTCCTCATGTCGTGGGAATATCCATAAGTACATCTTTAAATGCAGGTCGCTCTTGTTAGGACCTTAAAGTGGGTTCTCTCTCTTGTTGGGACCTCATGGCGTACAAGAGTTTGCACTATGAGCATTGAGTTGGTCTTTGAGTAGAATCTTTTGTAAAAGAAGATGACGCCCGTGGGGGATAGGAATAAGCATCTCTTGAAGTACTCTCTCCCCCTTTCTCCCACACTTGTCAGAAATTGGAGGATACTCGACCAAGTTTGGAGAAAAAATGAAGGGGAGGACAAAAACTCTCCACCATTTTTTCTTCTCTTTTTTTGTGCGATGTTTTTGCATAAATCATCCATTTTTCTTTTATTCATTAGCGTACTTGATCTTGATTTTTTCCTCTCCCTTTTTTATAAGCCAGTTCCACCTTTTTTAGCTTTTCTCTCCATATAGCAGCATGCCCCTTTTTTCTTTGATAAATACCAACCACTTTTGGGTCATAATCCCCTCTCTCTTTAATAAAGTCGAGTTCTTCCTTTTTATAACTCGGCCTCCGATGAAGAGACACATGACTAGGGTTCCCTTCGTGTAACCCGTCGAAGTCACATGTTAGTCTTGGCTTGACTTATTGGACGATGGAGTCACGCCTAAGCCTCGGCCTAGAGGAGATCGAGCATGAGACATTGCTCATAATGCTTAGGGCTTCGCGGTACTGGATAAAAGATGACATGAGGTTCCACACTCTGACGATAAGAAGTATTGCGCGGTTGTTTCAGATGGCAGGTATAAATGTTGCGTATTGCCAACATTTGCGGACGAGAAGTGCATAGAGAGGTGCAGCTTGGATGGCATCTGCGAGAAGCAGTGTCGCCACATGAGCCCGTATGAGGGAGTCGATCCTTGGACCTGGCTTTTTTCTTCTTCTCAGTGAACAAAATACGTCAGAGGGGGGGGGGGGGGGGCTAGAGTTGGCTTGTTTGCAAAGGAGACCACCACGCATCGCCTAAAGGAGTCAAGCCTGGAGGATGCTTTTGTTGTAATTGACAGGAGGGGTTGTGGGGGTTGTATCGCCTAGAGACCTCATCGTTGTCTTAGATCATGATGAACATATAGGTATCTAAAGGGAGCACTTCAGATCTCCTCGCATCTTCTTCAGATCTATTCTAAACATTGCACTTGGAGAAAGAATGTGAAACAGAATAAACATGAACTTTGAGAACAAATGAAAACGGGGAAAAACAATCCCATGAACGATACGTTCCCTAAATCTTTGAGCCTTTGAGTGGTGCTGGCTTACAAACCTAGAACAAAATACATGGAACAACTCCTCTCTTCTTAAACTTGAACAAATCAACAAACATGAATAATAATAATCAGACTTGAAAACAGAATCGAATCTCTAATTAATGACTTGCTCTAATACCAAGTTGAAAAACATAATGCATAAATGATAATTAGATCAAGAAACTAATATGAAGAAAACAAAAATTGTACATGGAATCCTACTCCGTGACGAGTAAGATGAAATCACAGGAGAACGTCTTAAAAGGCAGATTCTTTTATTGTAATTCTCTCTATAGGGCCCCATTGATAGATGATGTGAGACTAATCCATATAGTGTGGTAATTGGATCCTCAAGAGGTTTAATTACTCACCTAGGTAATTCACCAATAATCCAAGATTGGATCTTGGTCTCTTGCAGGAGAATAACATCCACATGCCATTCAAATGGCAACCTCTTAACTAATCAACTATTCTCTGAGTCTCCAAGCCCCTCCAAGATCTAACAGATCACATTCACGAGGACACTCTCGACATCCCAATAGCCTAACACACTACTCCTGCATCTATGGAAATTCTCGATCGATAGAGTTTCAAGTCATTAGTTGGTGGACCAGTCTGACTAATGGGAGGCAAAGAGGTGTCCACCAGAGCATTTGATCTGACCTAGGCATCTTCTGCCAAAGCACCTATTGGTGATGGCCCTCGAACCATCGAATCACCCTTCGAGGGGAAGGCTGAGATATTCATCCTAGCAGCATATTTCAACGACCTCCAACTATAGTACCTCACGCCTTCAGGGGGACACAAGCCACTTTCTTTTTCGCACGGTTTATACCCATTATTTTTAAAAACGCACCACGAGGGGGATTTCTCCATGGCATAATAATCCTCGCAGATGCAACACTCGATAATAGCAACGTTTTGATAAACACTAATGTTTTGTTAATAAATTGGAAATGTATTTGTTTCACTTAAAAAATGCCTATCTATTAACGTTATTATGGGAAAAATGAATAAAGAAAGCTCAAGAACAACATCGGGTCGCCAATGTCTTGGTTATTTAGCATATTAACAACATTGTTCGATGGTAGAGTTTAAGATGGATTTTACTTCGGCTCAACCGACAACCCAATCAATTTAACTATGGGATTGGACTTTCAAACTTGTGTGTTTAATAACCACCTATTCATTGAACAATCACCTAACAACTCTTACAATCACCACCATGCCTAATTTTATTGGCACATGAACAAGCTAGAGGAACTGTGTAGAAAGAACAAATGACTTGCATCCTCAAGTGTCTCTAAACATCGTTAAAGGAACCTTTTATATGGGAAATAAAATAATGAATTGATTATTCTGAGGGCTATAGGGCTCTCTTATACAATGTTCATGAAATCAACCGCACGGGTTACATATGCGGCCGCATATGCCCGTGCGGCATGCAAACTGAACCAATTTCATGAATCAGTGCATTATGTGCCCTCCCTGCATACAAGGCATGTATATCCCGCATATGCCCCACATACTACTCCGACATCTCCAATTTTCCAATCCTCTCATTCAGGTGATTAATTCCGTAGATCTACCTCTTCCTTCATTCAATTGTAAGAATATGCCATGCATTTGTATACAATTGCAATGCATTATACCATTATATATGTGCAATGTTTTATATTTATCTCATGTATTATTTTCATGAGTATATGCATTGTATCGTCAAATATTTAAATATATGTTGGTTAAGGTTTTCCTCACGTAGTGTATGCATGTGTAATGATGTTTTGTTATTATGAATAATCTAATATGTGAAATTTTTGTGGCTAAATGTTTTTTTGTGATTAAATGTTAGGCAATTAAAAGCATACACTCAACCATCTAATATGAACCAATTTTCTTAGATCTACTTTAACTCGGCTTAGATATATAAATTAGGTAGTAATGTTATCAACGGATATTTATTTATTTTTAAATTAAAAATTAGAAAATTGAGCAGAACTGCATATACCCTGCATACCACTTATTCAGTATTAGATGACATATCCGACCGCAGACGCATACCGCTTTCCTGAACCTTGCTCTTATATGGAGAGGAGAAACCCTAAAGGGTAAATTACATAAAAAGACATAATAAATAAGTAAATAAAAAATAACTCTTAACATCCTCCTCAAGATGGAGCATAGATGCCAATCATGCTCAACTTGGAACAACACATTCGGAATTGCCCACCGGCTAGGCCTTGGTGAAAACATATGTAGTATTTTCCCCTACGTTGATATGGGAAATAGAGATAGAGCCCTTCTATATCATATCTCGTGTGTAATCGCAATCTACATAGATGTGTTTGTGTTTGGTCCTCTCAAGAAAAGTGAGATCATTAGCAATGAATAGAGTAGTCTGATTATCATAAAGCAACTACATGGGAAGAGGCACGTCAATAGCTAAATCAGTCAGCTTAGATCTGATCCAAAACATCTCAGTGCTGACATGCACCATAGCTCTTCATTCTAGCTTCATGCTAAATATAGCAACAACAATCTACTTGCTTTACCATAAGACTAGAGAATTCCACACAAAAATCGCACGACCGTAGATAGACTTCTTGTCTTTAAGGCATCATGCATAGTCAAAATCTGCAAAAGTTATAATGGCAAAAGAAGTACCTTTTCTAAAAAAACAACCATGTACTTGGAGAAGGATTTAGATATTTTGTGATTATGTGAATAGCATCCATGAGGGCTAACCATGGCTACTCCATAAACCGAATGACTTTGCTCGTTGTAAAGGAGATATATGGCTTGGTAATAACCACATAGAGGAGCCTCCCAACAAGTTCCATGTATCTCCTCTCGTCCATCTCATTTGCATAATCATCACAAAGCTTAAATGTTGCAGAAGCCGGTATTTAGTATTCAGTCAGCGAGTTCACAAAAAAAGAATATTCGGTATTTGAAAGAATATTCGAAATTTTTCGATTTTGTATTTTTAAATTATTTTAAATATTAGGACTATGTATAATATATATGTGTATGTATATGTATACATATATGGTCATCAATAAATAAGAGTCCAAGATAAAATTACCAATTAACAAGTTAGATATAAAGAGCTTTAAGATTTGTTGTGATATCGAGATAAATGGAAATCTTCAAAAAATAATAAAATAATAAAAAATCAGTTTCTTTTGCAATACTCGGCCAAATATTCAATAGTACACAAATATGCGAGCTGAATATTCGAAAATATTCGGGTAGGACCGAATATTGACCAAATAGTAATATTCTATTCGGTCACCCCATTGAATAAGAATATTTGATCGAGTATTCGGTCCATTCGGTTGAATATTGCAATAATGATTGGGATCACGGGAGTAGCGACAGGTCTGTAGTCTAACATCCATGTCCTTAGGAGAAGATCTATAACATACTTCCTATGTGTCATTACGAGATCTCCCCAGTTCTTGGGAAACACAAGCCCAAGGAAGTATCGTAGATCGCCAAGGTCATTGGTGACAAACTGATATATAAGGAACACCTCAGCTTTACTGATGTCATGTAAGTCATATCCGGTAACAATCACGACATCAACATAAATCGGAATGACAACAATACATATATATGTCATGCGTACAAAGAATAAAGTGATATGCAATTGATCTCTGGAAGCCTTACTACTTTAACAAGTCCAATAGCTTCTGGAACATGCTCCGAGACTATGTTAAAGGACATAAATAGCATTATGTAGTCCAGATATCTTCTGACACTCCCCATCAGCGATAATATAGGTGGCATATAGAACTCCTTGTATATGTCTCAATATAAGAAACCATTCTTGACATCAAGCTATGAAAGCAACCAATTATTTATAAATAGAAAGGAGAATCCTTAGTGTAAAAGAATGATCCACGGGAGAAAGAATGTCCCAAGGGCCCACCTCATATGTCTGATTAAACCAATGTACCACAAGTCTAGCATTGTAGGAATCAACACTGCCATCTGCTCTTTGTTTCAATGTAAAGACCCATTTGCAACTAACCACAGAAGCTCCTTTTGAGGCACTAATCAAACTCCATATGCCATGTGACTTGAGTGGAATCTCCCCTCCATAGCAAGATGCCAATAAACATCTCTTATAGCATAATGATATGTACATGAGTTATCTACGACTAGCAACTACCCACAAACTTACTGAAATCCTCTGAAAGACACCTAAAAGAAACATGGTTGCAAGAGGATACATAACATGCATATACCTCCACTTTCGAAGAGCAATGGGCTTGTCAATGTCATTTGGACAATCTATCTCATGTATAGTAGTCTCATGAGATACTACATGATCAACAAATCAATTTTTTGTACAGACAAATCATCATTGCCATCAGTAGAAACCAAGTGCTCAGAATTTACCTATAACGTGAAGGATGATGCAGAAGGCACAAGAACATCGGGTATAATAGTCAGCTTGCAAATAAAGTAACGAGACAAAGTCTGAACCACATGAGGAGGTGGAGGAGCCATAGGAGGAGGAACCGCATGAGGTGGAGATGACAAGTGGCAATCTTTACGCTTAGCAAAACCATTCTACTAAGAAATGTGAGCACAAGAGGTTCGAAGTATGAGCTAAGTGACTCGAAGAACTGAGAGATTTGAATGGTACAAAATCGGAAGGCATTATCAGAGCTAACATACTTAACACTAGTAAGAAAAATATTCTTTATTCATTAATGAAAGTTTGAATAAATACCATACTTCAGACTTATTTTTCAGAAGAAACAACTAAGAAAGTCTTGAAAATCATCAGCAACAACTAGGAAACATGACTGAGACCCCAAATATGAAAATAAATTAACTCAAATAAAGAACTAATCAAACGACTCTGATGACCATGATAATGGGAACGATGATGTTTCCCAAACTGGCAAGCCTCACACTGAAAAGTAAACTAAGAGTGGATTTGTATGAGGACCAGTGGTCACAAAAATGGCATGTGTGATCGCATATGCGTGAGAGACACTCTCATTGCATCGCATAATTGAAGCCCCTCTCTATGTGCCATATGAGGGTTGCATATGCGGTCTATGCAGATGCATATGCACATCGTGCGGCCTGCATAGGTTGCAACAAAGGTATATGGCTTATCGGATAAGGATCTTAAGATCCGAATATGATTGGGTTAAAGGAATCTCAATTCAACTGATAGTAAGAAATCCAGAACCCTTGACAATAGGGTTTAGGAGCAAATCACAAGCACTCGAGCCCTCAACCCCCAATCATTGTCTCCCTCAGACCCTCGCCTCCTCCAACCTTTGCATCCATTGTCGTACGGAGCTCCTCCGCCTCCATGTGAAGCTCCTCTGCCTCTAACAATGTTGCGAAGCACCTCTGTCACCCACGTGCGGAACTCCTTCACATCCTAACTCCTCTATACGAAGTCCTCTGCCCCTAAGCTCCTCTGTGTGAAGCTCCTCCGCCTCCCAGTTCCTTCGTGCGAAGATCCTCTGCCTCTTAGATCCACCGTGACCATGATATCCCCTGTCAAGTAACCCTAGATACTCAATTTTCTATATTTTTGATGCTATTCTTTAGGCTTGATCTTTTATGCTACCGCTAGTTGTTGTTATGCTGATGCATTGCTATCTTTTTTATGTTTGATGCTATTGTTATTCGATCGTACATAGTTTGGAAGGCTACAACCATTTTTTATGCTACTGCTAATTTTTATGATGTTATATGCTATTGTTATTCAATCGTATGTACAGAAAGCTACTTCCATTTTTTCATGCTATTGCTATTTTTTATGTTTGATGCTATAACTCTTATGCAACAAATTCTGAATTCTGATTATACATGTAGTAATACACATTACATACTGAATTTGAATATAACACAAGTCTGAAATGTAACACAATATGTTACATATAGTAATAATGAAGATGTATATTCTGAATTCTCATAGGATTTTTTTTATGTTTGAATGTTATTATGATCAATGTTATTGTTTGCTAACAAAGCTAAGGATATGAATTGTAGTTTTTATTAAAGTACATACTTCGTATCTTCTTGAAATTAAGTAATTATTAACCTAATTATGAACTTTAGTTATTAATTTTAGCTGGTAAACTTTTTTTCTTTGATTTTGAACTTTAGTTATATTATTTATTATTTTTAAATAAAAAATTAGAAAACTGTGTAAAATCGCATATACCTCGCATATGCCTATGCATATTGTTTAATCACTATTTAGTGATCAGTCCGAACGCATACAGCTTTCCTGAACCTTGTGGAGGACTCTACACAACTTCTGCAAAAGAAGCTTATTGAACCGAAGATGCCATGTGTACGGAGAGACTAATCCGGTGGAAATAGAAGATCTGTCGTAAAGGAAACTGGACCAGTTTTCAAAAACTCCCTTGCTCACGACCACATTCAATCACATTGTCAATGAGTATATCTTGAATCACAAGAGAAGAGGGGTCAAATATGATACGACAATGCATATCCTTAGTAATCTGACAATAGATAACAAGTTCATACAGAAATCAGATACATGAAACACTTTCTGCAAAAGCATAGTTGGTTAAAGAAATCTCCCTCTATCTTGTAATAGGGCAATGTGTCCCATCTGCAATGATAATAGATCTGCCTAGATGTATTGATTTATGGGAAGTAGTTGTGCTCTATCTCCGTGGAGATAATGAATGAGATGCTCCACAGCATGTAATTACTTTGAAATGACTGCCCAGTGACAACTAGTAAGGACATAAGCTATATCTAAGGTACTGGGAGAAGCAGAGGCAACAACGTCAGAAGGGTCCAAAGAATCACTAGTGGTGTTTGTAACAAGAGTTATAATCTCCATCAAATTAGAGACAAAGTCATCGATCTTCCGATCGGTACATCTAGGCAGAAGTAACAATAGGCTCAACCTACTCGACAACGTACGCATACGCGGGGTGACCATGTTTTTGATAGCAAGTATCCTCTGAGTAAACGGGACATGGCAATATGTGCACTACCACTACTGGCATAAGCATCCACCACCTTTGCCACAAACATCACGTCATATGAATTAAGTTGAACCTACTCTGCCGCAAGATGTGGATATTGTAGAGGAGGTATGAGTCGTGGTTGCATGAAGAACGGTAATCCTCTCAATCCGTTGTAGACTGCCTCCATAAGAGGTATAAAATCACTAGTGAGAAGCATGGTATGTGTGTCATGATAATGTGAGTCAAGTATCGCCAGAAAAACTCCAACCAAAATGGTGTTCCTATACGTCTTTTGTTGCTATGTGAAAGCGTTTAGAGGCATGAAGTTGTGAAGCTTCTCAAACATGCCCCTGAGCTGGGATTGGAAAGCAAGAACCGAACGACCAACCTGCTTGGCTAGGAAATGTTGTACTAAAGCTGCAGGATCTTCATCTCATTCCTCTCCTAAGAATATATGTTTGTGAGGATGTCTTATATTACCTTGGTAGTGAACTGACGAAGAATGTTGTTCGCTATCCATGTGGTAAGAGTACCAGACAACCAAGCACGTACATACGCGTTATCTTACTTCCACAAAGCATTCACCTTAGTTTTGTCGGACAGCTCTAAATGCTTCAGAATGTGCTCCTTGTTGTTGCATAATTGCATTCCATAATGCTCATGAACTACAAGGATCATAACTCATAAGTGATCTCATTTATCTTAGCGACGAGCGATGGGCCTTTGAAGGCACTAAAAGAAGACAAGTCGATCTTGCCTTCTGACATAATGATGGAGCTGATAAGGACACAACTGGGGTTGTAGACCAATCTAAATATATTTACACAATCATATGGGGAACTGGTTGTGTGCAAACTCAAGGCACAATCGTTCCCATCAACTTTGGAGAAGCTCTAGGGCATGAGGATGAGTTTGGAGGTCTGAACTCACCCCAAATGACACAAAATCAGGCCTTTCAGAGAAGTACCTAGGGGTAACCTATGGATGGGTAGTGAGGCACTTGTTTGGCAGTTGGGTGATACACAACCACCAACAGCGAGGGTTGTTGTTGTTACCGATAGCAGTAGATAAACACAATTGCTGAGGGTTGTTACGGTATGTTGTTGTGTTGTTGGCGCTGCTACAGCACGGGAAGTGCCCCAAGACGGTGATGCGGCGAGATTTGATAGGGCTATTACAGCACGAGCAGAAGATCCAACCCCACCCCCTTGGGCGACAAAATGTGTATATAGAAGGACTGGTGATGACGCGTGAATAAGAGGGGTGATAGGTAGGGTGGGGGTGAAAGGGCCACGGTTATAAAAAGTGGTGCATCGAGGCGCAAAGGAATATGTCTCGAGGCGAGGCGGGCCAAAAGTGCCCTGAGGCGCACGCCTTAGGTTTGGATCAAACGGCATACGCTCCAACCTCGCCTGAGGTGCTCGAGGCAAGGTTGAGGCAAAAGCCTCAACATATTGTTTTTTTTTTACTTTTTCCGATCAGGTGCAAAGCACGTGACCTCTCATATTTCTAAAATACGAGAGTCGAGGGGGACGTTCTGTTCGACAAAAACGAAATCTTCGCCTCACCCCTGTTCTCTGGAACCTCCAGGTTCACGAGGAGGCCTAGCTGCCCATTGCCACCTAGCCGGAATCGCCGCATCGTCGCCGCTGAACCGCTTGCAGGCATCACCGAGAAGCCATGCACCGGTGTCGCCTTCAACTTGGTATTTTTTGGTTTTTTTGCTCTAATTTTTTATTTTTTCCTTGTGTTCTTCTTTATTGGTTTTTCTACTGGAGGGTTTCGTTATGTTGGAGGCTTTCGTTATATTTTTTGAGGGGTTTTTATGTGTTCTTCCATATGGATTTTCCAATTTTTTGGGGTTAAATTCTGATCCATGGTGAAGGATTACATTTGTGTTTATCTTGTACTGTAACTGTAAGTATATACCTATGTTATTGTATAACTTGTAGATATGGGACGGAAAGGCCAAAGTGGGGGGCGATCGGATCCCGAATGAAGATACGACCGAACACTTGAAATGGACGAGCATCACAAAGGGAAAGGTTATGCATATGTTGAATGTAATTTTTGTTTAATGAAGATCACCAGTGGGGTAAAGCAACTAAAAGACCATCTTGCAAAGACACGCAAGAATGTGAGAGCTTGTCCAAGCGTTCCCATTGATGTTCAACAAGAGATAAAGATGTT
This sequence comes from Ottelia alismoides, assembly GCA_037367405.1. NCBI lineage: Eukaryota > Viridiplantae > Streptophyta > Magnoliopsida > Alismatales > Hydrocharitaceae > Ottelia > Ottelia alismoides. Next base: position 105,791 of record JAZKJV010006022.1, read on the forward strand.
CATGAAAAGCAAGGATACAGAAGAGAAGAAGATTTGAAGAAATGGAAGAAGTTTGTCGAGTTGGGATGCAAGGGTCATCAGGAGATGAAAATCAACCGTCACAAAGAGCACCGACAGATTCTAACAGTGTCAAGCAAGCTCGAGGATTGATGGATTTTTTATTGCACAAGCAGGTAGGGGTGCAGGTACTTCAGATCCTCCAGCACAACAACTCACTTTAAATGCAAGCTGTAAAAAAGATGAGAGATGGAGGATTTGCACGAGCATTGGGAGATTTTTTTGAGAATTCATTGTCATTCAACATAGCCAATAGTCCTTATCTGGCGATGATGACAAATGTATGTAGGTATGGAAGGGGTTTCAAGCCTCTAACCATGCATGAAATACGAACATGGATTTTGAAAGAAGAGAAGCATGCCATAACCACTCTTGTTCATGAGGCAAAGGCTTCTTGAATTGCCATCGGCTGTAGCATCATGTCTGATAGTTGGACTGACACGAAAAGACGCATATTGATTAATTTTTTGGTGAATAATCCCAAAGGCACTTACTTCTTGAAGTCAATTGATGCATCCGATCAAGTTAAAGATGTCAGGATGCTTTTTAAAGTGTTGGATGAACTTGTTGAGGAGGTAGGAGACAAGAATGTTGTCCAAGTGATAACAGATAAGGCACCAACTTACAAATGTTGATGGAAAAAAGGAAGAACATTTATTGGACACTTTGTGCAGCGCATTGCATAGATTTGATGTTGGAGGATATCCTCAAATTGCCTCGTCAAGCATCGGTATTCAAAAAAGCATAGAAAATAATTAATTTTGTATATGCTCATGCTTGGGTTTCAGTGATGGTGAGAAAATTTGTAGGTTGTGATTTGGTGAAACTTGTCGTTACTCGATTTGTCATTGCATTTCTTACATTACAAATCTTGATTAGAGCCAAGGTTCACTTGAATCCTTCTTCACTTCAAGACCATGGAAGAACACTTCTTATGTGAATCGAGCATTGGGTGCACCCCTGGTCCTTCCCCCCTCGTGCTTATCCTCGCAGGTCTCGTGGTGAACATAGTTGTGAAGAGCAAGTATTTTTTGGCCCAGTGTTGCATATATTCTCAACACCACAAAATCTTTGGTCACCGTTTGAGGTTGGTGGATTCTGAAAAATATCCACCAATGGGATTATGAAGCCATGGACAGGACCAAGGAAGAGATAGCTAGAAATCTAGAAAGTGACGAGGACAAATATAAGATTATTTGGGATATTGTGGATAGTCGTTGGGATCGTCAACTACACAAGCCTTTACATGTAGCTGCTTGTTTCCCCAGTCCCCACTTTCATTATGAACCGACATGCTCTAATCACTAAGATGTCAAAATGGGATTGCTTTCGTGCATGGAAAGATTGATCATTGATCAAGATACGAGGGTGAAAGCAGATTGACAACTTGATTCTTTTATGCATGCCAGAAGATTTTTGCTTTGGCAAATGCTAGTAATTCAATGAAAACAAGAGGTTCCAATGAGTGTTGTAAATGAATTTAAAGAGTTTTGCATATACTTTAACATCATTTTTAAAATGTGTTGACCATTATCAATGGATTGGTGGATGTTTTTTGAAAATGAAACACCTGAATTGGCGGCATTTGTTATTTGGGTATTAAACTTGACTTGTAGTGCTTCTGGGTGTGAACATAATTGGAGCTCGTTTATCAAGTAAGTGATTAAATCATTATACATTTTTATGATAGTGTTTTTGTTTCATGTTAAACACTTAAACCTTACGTATGTCTATTTAGGTCAATATAAAAAGAAGAAATCGTTCCATACAAAGAGAAGAAATCGTTTATCACAAGCGAATCTCAATGATTTGGTTTACATCATGTTCAATCTCAAATTGAAACATAGAGAATTAAAAAAGAAAACAATAGAGGATCCTTTATGTTTGGAAGACATTGACTCCGATGATGAATGGATTTCAAAAGCTCAAGATGTCAAGGGCTATCAGGATCTTGATGCAAATATACCCCTTGAGGATGATCCTTTTGAGGAGGAAGGCAGTGAAAGAGGTGAAGGAGCTTAAGTCGCTCGACATAAAAAGAAGGGGGAAAATACGATAAAGGTGCAATACAATATTACAATTAAAAGAATGTTTGATGTTTTTTTGCGATTAACTTTCAAATAAATGACTATGCATACTACTTTCTTGATTAGGTAAAGGAAAAACTCCAATTAATGTTGAGGATGAGGAGTTCTCCAATTCTGAGGATGGAAGCTATGATGAGGTCGATGATGACGTGCATTTGAATTATATGGATGATTCTAATGAGGATTCAATAAGCAATAGCAGCAGTGACGACGATGACGGCAACAATCATGCAGAGGAGAGAGACGACCGATGTTGAATCATTGAATCAGTGTCGATGATTAGTGATTTTTGATGTATCGCATCAATGTGATGGACAATTTGTTCCATTAGATTTATGCTTATGTTGAATTTTATTTCCTACTTTACGTTTTCTTTTCTAATTTTACAATCCTATTTGAACATTAAATAATAATAGTTGTAGTTTGTAGTTTGTATTGAACTTTTGAACAATATATTGCAATAATTAGTGTTCATGTTATTTATACCAATATATTTTACTTTAGTTTTAATATTTCTTTCCAAAAAATTGAGGTTTACGCCTCGCCTCACATTTTCGGAAAACGTCTCAGACTGCCTCACGCTTTTTTAAACTTTGGACAAGGCTTCAGAGCTCCAGTGTAGGATTGCCCCTCTGATACCATGGGGACATGGGATAATGAATTGATTATCTTATGGCTATAAGGCTCTCTTATAGAGAGAGAGGAGAAACCTTAGATGGAAAATTACATAATAGAGGCAAATAACTAAGCAAATATAAAATAACTGACAACAATCTACCCTTTAAAAAGTATGGCCCTCCAAGCCCCCATTATCACATGCACATGTCGCGTCGGCTAAAGGAAACCTTCACCCACTGAGGGATCATTCACTTCAAAATCTACGTACTCTACGGACACAATTCCTAGATCAATTATTTTTTTACTTCATTATGATAATATAGAAAATGATACAATTCCTATATCAATTATTTCTGTTACTTCATTATGATAGTATAGAAAATGTACAAATCTATGTAAATATATAAAAATATATGCATAAAGAATGATTTATAATTTTAAAATAATTAAAAAATACAAAATCAACTAAAGTCTGACTAAATCCGATTAGTCACTTGACTGATTATAAATCTTTAGACATGACCCGATCGGCTTTTGCAACCTTAATGATTAAAAATGGGAGTATAATCAATCACTCCAAAATCGTCTTCCTCATTATCATTCTTCATGAGAAGTGAAAAAACACTTCTCCATTCCTTGGATTTCTTCTTCTTAGTCAACTCCTTAGAGTACTCATCTTGTATGGTAAGAAATTTTAGACTTGCCTTACACTTAGCAAAAAGTTTGTCTTTAGAGCTTCTAAGTGTAACCGAACCCGATTTAGTTGGTAAACCCACCAAGCAAAAAGACTTTCTCTTTTCTCCTTCCAGCCTCTTCATTCCTTCTTCCCACTCTTTTCTGCTATATAGCAATCATGTGCAATGTTCAAATCTTTACCGAGAAAATTGCCATGTAGACAAGGTTTCCTCCACCTATATCCCTTCCGATTCTTCTTGATTCATTTCCATCATTCTGCTCTTGTATTTCTTGCTCATCCTTTGAGCTAATACTAAACATCTTTCCAACATCCTTGTCAACACAAATATATCTTCCCAAAATTTGCGCTATAGATTTGATAGCATCTGGATTATGGAAATGAATGTTAAGGCCAGACAATCCATTCTATATGGGAACCTGCATAGCACGCAAGTTTGGTCTACAGTATGGTGACTAGAGGATAGCAGACACCCATTCATCACCACACTTAAACCCCCCTTGGTGTACTTCTTGACAAAATACCCTTCCACTAGGAATCTGATAAGAATGTGATTAGAGATAACCGCTCTAAGTGAGACTATTACATTATTATCCATTCCTCCATTCAAGAACCTCCTAAATTCTATTATGTTTGGTTGCCAGTTTACCTCGCTATCCAGAATGTACCCCTTGTTTGGTTCTGGCTTATCCCTGTTTCTACACTTACATTTCCGGGTTGAAGTTAGTTGTGTAGTTCCCACGTTCTCTTTCTTATAATATTTTTTAACCTCCTTTAAAAATTAAAAAAAGTTAGCATAAAAAATATATTATAATCATAAAAATAATGAATATAACACTTAACAATGTGACATCACATTATATTTATTATTTCAACCCTCCTAACCATCCAAACATCTAATATTCATTGAAGGAATACCCACTTGACTAACCCTTCGACCAGAGGTTACTCTGGCAAGCCAACCGTGTTACCAACTGCTTCTAAGATCGGGCAACTAAGCACATGGCAAAGGGCTTCTACATGTGATTCACTTCCTCTTCATAGAATTCTAGCACATAGTCTCCATCAATCAAGCATGCTTCTCTGATTTGAATTGGCTCACCAAAACTTGGGGCGAGGTGGACTCCCTTTATAGCCGCTGCAAAGATATCTTCGTGGAATTCTTCGCACTCTCTAGGTTTCTCTTCTCTTCTTCCATCTTCTTAAGCTCCCCCTTCTTTCCAAATGCTAAAGGAACAATCAAAGGGAAGTTGGATTTATTCACAAGCAGATAAGTTCCAACTCATTCTCCAGACATTGACCCCAGTTTTGTTTTGATCTTTCGAGAAATAAAGTTTCCTTTGCACAAATACACATGTTTCATCAAAGAACATGTAATGTCTAACAAAAAGAAAATGTAACCATTAGTAAAAATACACTCGAACCATCTGTCAAACCATGATTATTTTTATCAAAAATATCATAACATTTTATGTTTGAAACTGAGCGATCACATCAAATGACATATAGATTATGAAGTTTGTCATTCCTTGTCTTCTTTAAATTTCCGATGCCTTTAGCTTCTTTACAAATTTACCATGCATTGAAATCAAAAGTAAGTAAGATTTATGCAAACATAGAAACCAAATAATCCAAGGGACCTACATGTAATTATGTGGAATACAGAATGGTCGTAGGAGCATCTGCCTAAATAAAACACTTGAATTTATCAGTCGTTAACATTCAACTCAGTCTATCAAATATATTCCGAAATATATGCGATTTACCCAAGAATAGATCAGAGTCATAATAAATTCCTTATCACAATTGGTTCGAACATCACAAAAATATATCCTCCTCATTAAATATAATGGTAGATCTTTTGCTTAAAGCAATGAGATTTTTTTAAACGCAAGAGGGAGGGCCACCTTTAAATAGTGATCAACATTAAAACTCCTTTTATTGATTAACGATTAAAAACATATGTACAGTATATAAATTACAAAGATATCATGCATGTGCAATAACATTCTCCGCAAGGTATCCCGTTCCCTTGAATATTGTCGCATTCCGGGATAACCAGATAGACCAACAGGTCATGAAAATTCAAACAGCCCAACAGGTCTTGAAAATTCAAAAGCAATGAGATATTGTACCTTGCCCTTCTTGTACTGTGACATGTCAGCAATGCAATATCTTTTCAAAGTTAAGGTTCCGCAAAAGAGAGAAAACTGTAGAGGATATACAGATTAAGTCTGCAAGAAACAATTTAAACAACTTTTGGGAAAATATAATGTGGATCCTAACTTTCGAGTTGACTTCAGAATCTCAGATAGAGGTAGACCAACAAGATTTTTTCTTATAGTTCACAATTATTTAATCTGACACTGAATTATCTACCATCTCTCATGAGTACTAGTAATATCATAGCATCAAAATATTGAATTTAGGAAGAAATCAACATGGCAGTTATGGGTCAAATTCAAATCTCAGTTGCAAAGCAGACTGAAGTGATTCATTACTAAATTAAAACGCTCATTATAAATGGGATCACAATTGCAAAACTACATACAAAATCTAGGAATAAAAGGTCTATAAAAAAACAAAATACAAAATGGAGAGTAAGGTTGGTCTGTATCGTAATATAAACTAGTTTTGAATTTTGATTGTTGTGCAATCCATGCTCCATATGGGTGTGTGCCAGGGATGAGGCTGGCTGCATGCCTTTTAGTAACAAAATGGAGTCTGGACATCAAACCAAATGATGCAAATACAAAAACCATAATTTAGAGCACGTCTGCTACATAGAGGAATTAGAAAATGGGAGAGAGCATCTAATATCAAGCTTCAGACGGCAGAGCATTGGAAGGAATGCCCAACCTGTACGCAATTTTTCATGTCAAATAACGAAGAGAATAGAGTTGAAGGAGGTGATGGGGACAGAATCCATTTGGTAATGTAGAAGAGATGTCAATGTCTACCTACCAGGATCACAGGAGAGAAACGGACATGCCAAAATTCAATAGAGAAATAGGATAATGTGAGGAAACAGAAGTTCGAGATGAATGGAGAATAGAGAAAAGGCTAGTTCAGGGATCCATTAATTTAAAGGAGTATATCTAATAAAATAAAAAGTACTTTCAAGAAGGGATAACATCTTTACGGTTACTGTGTTTATCAATCAACTTTCTTTATTAATACAAAGGTATCGCCTCTAAATAACACAACTAAACCAGAAATCAACATCATAAGTTACATCCTGGAGTTAGAATATCAATGAAAAATGAGAATTTTACAAACACAAAATTAGCGAAATTTTACAAAAGATATGACAGCACAAGGACCAGCATACAAAAGGGAAAAACCAGATATCGTCATCTGATTCCGCCGAATTGGAGTCGTTAATTAAAAGTAGGGTTAGCCATCATTAGTTGGTCCACTTTGATTCCTTGCATTTTCATTTCGTTTGAATAGATGAGATCACATGTGATCTTTATATAGTCTTAGTTTGAGTGATTTTAGGGGTCAAATTATGGTTTGTTAGATCTGTTAATTCTATTTTTTCTTGTAACATGTAACTGCATCCTTCTTATATAAAGGAGATTGTAGTCGTTTTTAGGAACAGTTCAAGTTTTATAAAAAATTTGGAGTTTTTTCATTTGTCACCTCCCTTTCTCCTTTCTCAAGGTAGGAAATGTCGGTATCGACACCAAACCGAGATGGAGTTGATATGATATTTCAACAATATGTCGGCGATATATCACGGAAATATCGACCATATCGACACACTTTTGTGAAGGAAGGACTAGAAAAGAGGTATATATTGCCATATCGATACCAATCGGTCCCATGTCGATACCCGATATATCGGCGTATATAGGGATGGGCATGGGCCAAGCTGGGCCGGGCCCTGAAGGGCCCAAGCCTATCTAAATATTTCGGGTCTTGGGACGGGCCTAGGCCCGCAAATCCGATTGTTGTTTGGCCCAAGCTCGGGCCCGGCCCATTCGCTTTGGGTTGGGCTTGGGTCGGGCCGGCCCAACCCTCAACATGCGTATAGGTAAATACGAAGTGGTGACATTCTAGACATCCTCAATAACTATGGTTTCCCCAAACTATAAATCAACAAAACTCAAATCGTCGAGATCCAAGCTAGGAAGATGAAAATGTAAAAACATAGGTGTTATCGCGGAAGCATGGCGTGATTGATCAGCCATTGTTGTACAATCTGCACACGAGGTATGCATTTATAATACGAAAATGAATACAAATTGCTTTAATTATAGCTTGGATAGGATGATTGTTGGATATCAGATCATGTACTCATTCCCGAAGAGAGAAGAGGACCAAGGTTCAATATTACAGGGAGGGAGTACCATACCAGAGCTTTCCTACAAGAATGTTTGTTTTCTTTACTACAATTTGTATATGTTCTGGATAAACAAATAGATTACATGATGCACTCTGTGTAAACACCCAGTTCTGCTTTCCAGATTTTGCATACAAGCATCGTCTGAAAAAAAGGCATCTTCCTTGCTAAAACTCATCAAACACCTCATGTCACAAATAATGGTCAATGTATTTGTCAATATAAGCTAATAAGGAAAGTCCAAATTGCTACACCATAAAACATCTTACTCATACTTGATCTAAAAGTGTTTAAGAGACTATTCCTTAAGAGGGAAAAATCAGACTACACGTTCGAAGAACTATCAAGGTCATCTCTAATTGGCATAAGCATTTCTCACTTCTCAAATGTCTACAAGCCCATGAGAGGCTATCCCTTAGTTGAGATATTGCTAGATCACGCAGGGAGAGGTTCGATAACGTTTGCAAAGTTGTCCCTTGATGTATCGTAAGTTACAACCTACCCTTGTAGCAATGGAAAAAATTACATTAGGTTGTCCTTTAGGAGGAACACTGCTAAAAACCCTTCAACTGGAAACCAAAGTTAGCATAGAAATAGAAGAGACATCTAGAGTTCACAGAGACAAAAAATCAAATAAAATCACCCCGGATATTCTAGTTCCTCCCACAGAAATATCATCAGCAAATATAGAAACAAACGATTAAAGAATCAAGTAAAGTCAAAGATAAATAAGAAGGAAAAGGCTAATTAATAATAATAATGGAAGGTATGAACTTGAGAGGCTGAGAGTTACCCGATACAAACTACTCCGTTCAGATTTTTGAGACCTCTCGCAAGTGCCACGGGCCAGGCCGGATTGGGCCGAGCCAAGCCCGAGCATGACCTAAAGTAATTTTGGCCGAAATTTTTGGCCCAGGCCCAGCCCAATGCCTTATTGAGCTTGGGTCGGGCCAAGCTTTTTAGGACGGGCTTCGGGTTGGGTTGGGTCGGCCCAGCCCAATGCCCATCCCTAGCCGTATATCGTGATATTTCGTACCATTCTCCTTCTCACCCTCACACATATTAGCATTTCTCTTCCAAACCCCTTGTTGCATGCATGTTTCTTCGTCTTTCCCCACACCCTCTTTAATTTCCTCTCCACCTGCAAATCTCTTCTGCATGAATTGGTATCATAGCATGGAATATAAATCGTCCTCACGATTTAAAGATCCCACTAAATATTAGTGCCACAAAGTTCGACACAAACTATTTGTATTATGACTCACACTCACACCCATAATGACGGATAATAAAGATTCACTTAAGTTCATGTTTGAAGGTACAATAATGGATATCGTGGATCATGAAAGATACATTCAGCAAAAACAAAGATCACATCAATGGAGTATTATTAGTTGTACAATTTGTACCATAAAATTTGATGAATACAAAGAAGAAAAGAAAAAAGAAGAATCGCCTACAACTGACAAGTCCCTGAGACATCACAGATGGATTCACCAGTACCACCAAATCACGAACAACCCTCATCGGTACAACTCCCTAACATTACGCCCAGAACCACCATCACCATCCTCGGTAATACGGACCACCACCTCTGCTCTGGCACCGACTTACCCACTTCCTTGACATTGATCATTTCCCCAACCAACAATTGCAACCCTACCTTCTACCATCCTAACCCATCCAAGTCATCATGACCACCACCCATCTTCGCCTCAATCACAAAGATTGTTGCCACCTGTAGTTTGAGGGACTGCAAAGCCAATGTAGCAGCATCTAGAGCTGTTGTCAGCCTCCCTAATTCATCATGAAATGTAGCCAAAAGCGTTTGACTTCATGCTCCAGCGAGCATGGGTGTGAAAACAAGGCATGCCACAACCATGGTGGCTCAAGTTGCCAGCAATGGACCCCTTCATGTAGCAATCGCAATGAGGTTCGGAGTTCTCACCGCATCCAACTCTAATTTCGTCATTGTCATCCTTTCATTGCTACTACTAGTGTAATACATGATAGGACACCATCAGTGATGCTCGACGTCGATGCTGACATTGTAAGGTAGGCATCTGCCTTCAACAAATGTTGTTCCCTCATAGGAGCACCCAGAATCAGTCACTGCCACATGGTCGTAGAAACTTGATGAGCACGAGATCTTATCCACCCAATGTGCATCCAATGGTATAGATTAAAATTGCTTCTACAAACATTAGTTGTTTTGGAACAAATAGAATAGGAAGGTAATTAGATTGGATCATTCATTTTCAATTATTCTCACACAATCATAGTAAGAAATTTATCTTTTTTCCGTAAAACACATCTCACACCTTTCCATCTCCCACCGAAATCATCTCCAACTCCCATCTATGTCATCATTTGGAAGAAGCATGTTGCTAATGTTGCGCAGACAATGAGATCCGATAGAACCTCCAATTGCAAAATGGCTCGACCCAACGATACCAAAGTGATGGTGCACAACCAAGAAGATGCAAGGGGAGGCATGTGCAGGACGTCGTAATTAAAAGGGCTTATACGATGTCATCGAGCCACCATTCCCAATGAGGCACTATGAAGATGGAGGAGGCACATAGGCAATGGTGGAATGAAAGGGACTTCCACAAGGGTTCGTGACGGGAAAGGAAAGATGTGGGGCAGTCATGCGAATGGAGGTTGGTAAAAGGATGTTTGGTTCAAATATGAAGGGGTATTTGATTAACAGATGTAATTTATACAGAAAAGTTGCAATATTAAAACAAGATAATTGTAATTTTGATTCATTCATTAGTAAATATTAACGCATCCATAACTTCCTTATGCAAAAAGTAGTATTAATAAAGAAGAGATTTCTAATTCCGATTCATTTGGTAGAATAACACAACATCAGTAAATTTATCTCTAAAATAATAGAACATTAATAAAAATACTTAAAAAAATAGTAATACAGCAGCATCAGTACTTTTGACTCACTCAGTAGTAAATAACAATAGAACATCAATAATTTAGCTCTATAAAAACAACAGATCATCAGTAATAATACAATAGAAAATAGTAATACAATATCAATAATTTCGATCCGTTCAGTAGTAAATAACAACACAACATCAGCAATAATAAAGGGATTTGTAGTTCGATTCATTCAGTTACAAAATATATATTCTAAGTAATAACAAATGAATTAACATGATTACATATTTGTAAAGGCTAACAAATAATTTCAATTGATAACAATTATTATACATGTTAAAATATCATCATAAAAAATCCATATGAGAACATATTTTACAAAGTTTTTTGTATCTAATCCGAGAATGACCCAAGATAGATCTGAATGGATGCAAAGAATCCATGTAACCGACCCTACATAATGTGGGAAAAAGCTTTATTGTTGTTGAGGAAATATTCAAGACCATCTTAAAACATGTTTTGTATTATAGATTTGCATGATTATAAACATGGAATGATATGATAACTCTATTTGTAAAACCATTAAGTGATTTTTGAGTAATAAACGAACATGAAAGATAAAAAATGGATGGTCCAGATTACATACTCATTAGCCTGCTAATGAACTCAAGGCTCATTTGAAATGCCATGTATATATGCGTACATATATGCGTGTATAGAGAGAGATTGGGGTTAGGATTAACATAAAAAGAAAAAATGCACAAGTATCCAGATATGACGGGGCTAATTCAACCTTACAACATAGAAAGGCATGCAAAGAAAATATGATAAGTAATCTTCAACCTTGAACCCGAACATAGAACTAAGATCTTCCTTGTGATCCTGAAGGTTTGTATGTGCTTGTACGGATGGGTTGTCGTCCTAGAGGCCCCTTGAATTCTAGAACTACAAAAGGCCATATAACATATTTAGCAGGTATAACAATTCCTTAGCCACCATAGCAAACAAGGAAATCGTGGAAGTCCAGAACAAACCATTAGTACCTGAGCCATTGATAGATGACATCTACATCTCCAAGGATCTACAAGAACATGCCTACATGCTTACCAAATAGCTAGTCCTTCATAGAGCTTTGACAAGAATTCAACACCTATAATAGTCCAATTCAGCGGGGAATGTCATCTACTCTACTTCCTTATGCGTGGAGCGGAAGACTGAATTCGACGATCCCCAGCACATGCGGCTTGAAGTCAAATTACAGAGGCAAGCTCATTACGCACAAGCTTGTCAGACTTTCAAAGAGCTCACTCGCGGGTCTAGTATCACGCCAGTGATTGTTCTTCTTTTTATTGATGCAGGGCTGGCTACTTCTATCGTATAGGTTCCGGCTGCCCTTCGACTTCTTTCTTCCTCATCCGGACTATAAACCATACACCAAGATTTCCTTCTGCTTAACCAGACTGGGACTTTCTAATGAGTTAAGCAATTCCAGAGGATGGGATCATCCTGCGGGCAATTGAACCGAAGACTAGAATTGATAGATGCACTCTGAGCTGACAATCCGAGCTTGGCTAAAACACAAGATAGGCGACAAAGGTCTAAGAGCTAGGTTGTCAGAAGTTAGGGTCCCAAGCATCCGAAGAAGAAGATATATGGATATTCGACAAAGTTATATATGACGAGGTCGCGTTGTGGGCTCCAGAAAGGGCTGAGACTCAGACCCGGCTTTTTGCGTCATTAGCTGCGATGCTTTGTCGATCGAGAGTCAGTCAAGCCTGCCCAAGCCATCTCGAAGAGTAGATATACAAAATCATGGTTCAGCCAATGTGTACCTTCAAAGTTCCCAACAGCATCATGCGATAGAAACTTAGAATCAAATGCAGGCAATACAAGCAATCTGGAGACATGTCGACATATCCCAGGATTTATTTTTTTACTCATAAACCTGATTCAGGCCCAGGGCACCTCTTTCATACAAAAGGATGCTCATTTTTTTATGAATGGGGAAGTTGTGTGACTTTCCAATATAGTAAATAAAGGAGGAACCTTCCGCAAAACCATTAAAGCATAACTGAGCGACAATAGTAGTAGTGGAGCAACCTTTGGCAAGGTGACCAAAACAATTTTTGGCATGATGGGAAGTCAGTTCTATTTTCTGTCGATTAGTGCAGCCCATAACAAAATGGTACCAATAAATATATGACATTGTTTAATCCCACGTACATCCATAATTATTTACGCAGTTTTTGTAAATTTTAGGTGCTTAGATTGATATAAAGAACACATTTATAAAATGGGTATCATCACAGCACCTCTCCAATAAGGATACTCCTTAAAAAGCTTGTCATAGTACTTTTTCACCAACCTCTTCTCCCAAGAGGAGTCCAGGTCATCTTCTTCAGAAGGTATAAACCTATCAGCAAATAACAAGTTTAAGATCAATGGTAAATTCTCGAAATAGAATAAATAAAGAGCTAAAAAATATAATCAAGGAAATTATGATTCTTTGTTCGTCCAAATTTCAAGGGTTAAAAGATACTATTCTAGTGAAAAGAGGTACCATAATGGCCTTAAATATAGATATCGTGATAGTTACTTCAAGAGCTCAGAAGGGAAATTTCAAGGCTGGTAAATTACCAATACTAACAGAAATAGTAGAATTTGTTCTAAATATCATTTTCAGAAATTAAGGTTTTCAATATTCTTTAATCAATAAAGAAGATAAGAATACACACTTATTTTCTAACATAGATATGAAACGGAGGTTTGACTTATACCATATCATATTGATGTTTTAGAAAGTGAAATATGTTGAGAAAATTGTGAAGTGAATGAAATAAATTTTATCAAAGGGGTAAAGGTTCTTATATAGCATAAAATCCAAAAGCCCAAAGGATATAAGATACATAAATGTCCTCAACATGACTCTTAAACATAGAAGGGGTACAAATAGAAAATGATAGCATATCTATCGATCGTCCTACTTTAGAAGTCAACATGGAGATATGTTTATTTGTAAGCTCCTTTGTGATTACATCTGCAAGCTAAAATCTTGTAGAAATGTGAGGAATAGAGATTTTTCGTTCTCACGTTAGCTAAAGTCTTGTAGAAATTGGAGGAATAGAGATTTTTCGTTCTCACCTTGCATCTCGGATAACAAGACAGACCACCTCAATATGCTCGGTGATCTCATGAAAAACATGGATGGTAGAGATGCCAGTGGCGGGCTTGTTGTCACAATAGAAAGGAACTAGGTTTGTAGCAGGCAACCCGAGTTCTTATAAAAAAAATACAAGCCACGTAATCTCACATGTGACAAGAACCATGGTTCTCCTGCACTTAATCTAGAGACGACGGTCTACTTCTTGTTGTGTCATGTGACAAGTTTTCACCCAACAAATATTGGTGGATTTCCTATCCTTAGGAGAACTTCCATAGTCAGCATCTTCATAAGATGTAATGTTGATGTGCCCATTCGCGACGTAGAAAAGGCCTTTTCCCGACAACTTCTTCAAATATCAAAGGATTAGCAGACTCTAACGCCAATGGTTGTGGTGCGACTTCTCCATGGATTGGCTTTCTCTACTTACAACATACAAAATATAAAGCCTAGGATAGTGAGATATAACAATTTTCCTACTTGACTTCTGTACAATGTGAGAACTTCAAATACGGGATATTCGGAGGTAGCATGTCTTTGTGATTCTACCATAATGAAAGATGATTTACAGGCAAGCAAGTCAACATCTGCAAGAATTTCTAAAAAATACTTCCCCTATGATAAATGTAACCTTTATTCCATGTGAACTACAACAATCCCAAGAAAGTAACGAGATGACCAAGGTCCTTGGTGACAAACACCTTCCCAAGAAAGGCCTTAGTCAGACGAGTACATGTGTTGTCATCGCATGTGATAACCATATCATCAACATAAACAGCAAGTAACACTGTATCTGAGGAACGTCATCAAACAAACACATAATAATCAGATACAGTCTTATAAAAATCAAGAGAGCAGATTTCCGAGGTATTATATCAAATAGGCGTGTGGACTCTGTTTTAGGCCATAAATGGTCTTACGTAGATGGCATACATGCTCCACTACAACGGAGTATCCTGATGGTTGTGTAATATATACATCTTCCTCATTATTTCCATGAATGAAGGCGTTCTTCACATCGAGCTGAAAAATAGGCCAGTATCTGTTTTTCGACAATTGATACAATTGTGTGAATTGGATGAATCTTACCCCTTAATAAACGGACTTGAAATAATCTACACCAGACAACTGGGTAAATCTTTTTGCCATTAGTATGGCCATTAGTATGTCAAATGATCGATCCTTCGAGTGTTCCGTCGTAATGACCCATCTGCAAGCAACAAAGGCAATACCCTGATGGACATAGCATAAGACCCACATGCATCGAGAAGTAAGAACATTCACTTCTTCACCCATGGCATGTTCCAACCTCAATCCTGAAGAGAAGTATGACGATCATTAGGAATAGGCATCAAGATAAGAGCATATGTAAAATTTGTGGACTTGATCTTCAGTTGACGTAGATGATTGAGTAGATGATTGATGTATCAGACTCGACCCTGTCTTTTGTAGCATGCATTCCCATTCGTGTCGCAACGGATTCGGTAAACCATGTGCCATTCTTATTAAACTAAGAGTAGAAGTCATGTAAAAAAGTATGTAGAGTGCATTGCTTTTTGGACTTTTATAGCATAATAGATGTACAAACAAAAAGGATGGTGAAGAGTTCCTAAGAAGCAAAGGAAGGAGAGAAGTCATGTTGAACAAATTCAAAATCATTATCGGATCTAAAAATTTTAATACTAAAAAAGAAGAATGTATTCTTAAACTCGAAAAAAAAACTTGACAAATTTTTTTTATCGTTGACCATTCCTTCATTAAATACACCAAAGAAAATCTAAATCATCACAAAAACAATTAAATACTTGAGCAAGACATTGCCCCCAAGTACCACAATAAACTAAAGCAAAAACACGAGAAATGACGAGGCTTACTCCTCCAATGAAATAACGGTATATGATGTTTACCAGACTGACACGCTTTACAGTCAAAAGTCTTCAATAAAGTCAGTTTTAAGAGACATATGAGAGAAAGCTCTGGTGGATGAACGATTAGGATGTAAATGCTACAAGAACGTAAAGATGAAAATAGCACCAGCAAAACATGAATCAACAGAAATATCGAGGATAGTATAAGTCATTCTTCTCATAGTCTCCGCCAAAGATTTGCATCATTCTAATGTCCTTAAATTAGCAAAAATGCTCATAAAAAACAACTCTATAATTGAGCTCGAGACATAATCTATGAACATAAGGGCACAAAAAATGTAGATATTTTGAGCCCGGAAGAGAACTCCAAATTGACAGCAAACTGATCGGCTAATGTGCATCAGTGTTCACGAAAGCGGCCCGTGCGGCCGCATAAGTATGCGGTGCCCTCAGCGCACCGCTTTCCTGAAGCCCCCCATTATGCGCCCTGTGCGCTTATGCGGGCCGCATATGCGGTCCGTGCGGCCGCATATGCGGTCTGTGCGGCCGCATACCCATTATTTATTTATTTATTTATTTTTTTATTTGTGCCATGTTTTGTTGTGTTTTTATGTCATGTTTTCCTTACTTTTGCATGTATGCCAACCAAACATTCCATGACTATTTAAATCCATCGTTAAAGTAGTTGTACCGCGAGATTGAAGTAAACACGCAAGGAAGAAAAAGAATAATATACTAATAATTTAGCAAACTAATTTAGTCAACTAATAGTTATTATGAATGCAATATATTATATTAAAATTTGGTACTTTTGATGGAGGATCAATTATAAATATAACAATAGAGATAAATGACATTATATTCAACAATAGAGGCATTTTGTGCGCTAACTTTTTTATTTTGTTGATTGTTATCAATTATTTTGTGAGCTAACCTTTCTAGTGAAGTATTGATATTTGATTGATAGAGATTGTTTTGAACTCTATATGAAAGTTATTTTTTTAGATCTTCTGTTGGACCACAATTATACATAAGTTTGGTTCTGTTATAGTCACTTTTGTATATATTTATTTATTTTTAAATAAAAAATTAGGAAACCGCATATACCCCGCATATGCCCCCGCATACCGCTTAAGCGCTATTCAGTGACCTGTCCGAACGCATACGCATACCGCTTTCCTGAACCTTGATGTGCATAATTGAACAGACGCCATAGTGGATGAAGGTTTTGGGGAAGTCAGATTCACATTAAGAGGGCTCTATAGGGCTAGGGCAGAAAGAGAAGCGGAATTGGCCATTGTACTAGAGATAGAAGCCAGACTCACACTAGGAGTGAAGTTAGATGAAGATGATGCAAGAGGACTCTATAAAAGCAACATAAGACTAGAGTAATCATTCGCAAAGAGTTGGATAGTATGGCATGACTATCCCTAATCTATAGTCATTTTTGAAGCAGAATGTACCATAATCTGTGAAGAAGATGATGAATCTCCATTTCATCACCTTTATTCTATCATTTTGGCCTTAAAAACCCTATCTAATGCATGTAAATAGCATTATTTTGCACAAATTAACATTCATTAATTATTCCATTTATTGTATATAAAACATTGTTTTTAAAGCCAAAATTATAGAATAAAGAAAAGAAAAAAACAAGAATAAAAAACCAAAGGTATTTTATAACCCTAAACCTCGAGACCAAGTTAAAGATTGAATTGGTCGTTAAGGAATAAAGTAGGGGATATACATGCCAATGATACAACAAAAAACCCAATTCCTTTATCCATTCATAAAGCATTTTTTGGGACCTATTTTATTCTTTATTATATATACCTCAAATAAATAAACTTTATACATGAAAGCTGTAGATAATAATGTAAAGAAAAATACAAAATTGATTTCATGCAAAAATAATATACAGTGTACATTTTATGCTTTGAATAAGATCGTAATATCCAAACTTCACAGAACAATATCTCTTGAATAAAAACTCAAAATGCATCAAAATCACCTTTAATTGTATATAACTTTTAATAAGCTATTTATTGAAGGTGGTTTCATATTTTTTGGAGTTAATATGTGAAAGTTAGGTTTTAGACCCCTGTAGTACTACATACCTAAAGAAAATATTCATTTTATCTATTCTTTATTATTTTACAATTTTATATTTTTATAATTTTGTAAATATTGATTATAGTATACGTATGTATTTAGAATAGAACAAACCATAAAGAAAACATAAAATAAAATAAGAATATATACTACATAGACAAAATACCTATACTTACACCAACATAATTTATACCACTATTTATTTGAGTGTATCAATAACATCAAAGAATACAAAAATATATATTTATGTACGTAAAAATAAGTTATAAATATACAAAATATAAGAATTAAATAATAAAATCAAAAATACGAAATAAAAATAAAATAACCAAAACATAGATGAATATACCTATAAATGCACCCCTTAAAAATTAACTAGTAATAAATAACACCAATAAATAAATAAATATCATATTAAAATGATATAAAATAATAAACATTTTATTTTACAATAAAAAAATAATAAAATCATTTACTATTTTTAATTAATTATTTTCAAATAAATCCTGCCTTTTTGTCTTTTAGTGGCATGCGTGGATCAATAACATCGTTTCAAATGTTGACCCCCGGTCAACTCGACCTTCAGGTCCCCTGACTTGATTGGCGCGTCTATCCTGTGATTTCTGCCCTTTTTCCTGGGCTTCTCATCTATCATTGTCATCGACTAATCACGCAAAGATCAACATCTGCCATTGATGATCCATGTTCAAGCCCCAAATCCTTTGTGCATACCTTCGATTCATCTGAAACCACCGATCAATAAGGATCTTTGACTTTGTCTATAAATAAACCCCTCCACCTCCTAGCTCCATTTTGATTATTCTCTGATCCTTGAACTCTCCCATCGTACGTGAGTGAGTGTTTCTGGTGACAGTTGGTGCACCATCGAGCTTTGGGCGTACGATTTGGGCGAGGCGGAGCGATCCAAGGCGGCCCTCTGGCCACCTCTGCTCCCTGAGCAACCCTCAGATATGAGTTGCGTCTTTTTATCATTTTTAGATAGTGTACCTTGTAGTTTTCATTATGTGCCTTTTATTCTCTATTTTAATCATGTTAGTAGCGCAGCTAAGGTTAATCACCTTGTCGGAGCTCTCAAGCTCCAGCCATGTTCTCGTCGTAACTTACACATGTTCTGACCGCCACGATCATCTCATCTCCTTCCCCTAAGCGTTCTTTGTTGAGTCGACCCATCACTTGATTGCACTCCAATAGGCGAATCGATGTTCGCCAACCACCGCTCGTCAGAACCTCACCGCTCACCTTCATTTTCATGCATCCCAGCTTCATTATAGGTCGAGGCGATACGCCTCGAGCCAGTGAACATCTTCGTGCAGATGCCAAGGCGAAAAAACTCCTCCTAGAACACAATCGCACCTGGACGAAGGTCCTCATGTACTCTTGCCTCCCTGACGTGCCAGGACCTCATCGCTAGGTCATGGAACATCAGCAGCTGCGGAGAGCCTCCCCAGACGTGGAGAGCCCAAGAATTGCATCAGAAACCGTTGGTAGGAGGAGAAATCAAGGATCGAAGTCCAGAGAAAGCCACCTTCTTCCATGTTCTTCGCGTGAAGCAGATACCATCCTATGGAAGACGTGCCTCCAGTTCTAATCTCTGTCGTCCGCTCTACGCTCGTTTCAATCGTCTGATGGAGTCCACGATCAGATAAAAGCCGTTTATCGATGAAGCGGTATCACAAGATGACTGTGCGACGCGTGGAAAGTGGATCGTCGTCAACCGCACGATGCCACGCATAATGGGGCAATTTGCATATTTCGCCCCCACTCTTTTTTGTATTTATTTATTAGTTCTGTAAATAGCATATATAGTGTAAATAAATGTGGACATTTTGCATATAGTCCATGTACTTATTGTCAATTACATAGGGGTCCAGTCCACGTCACCTTACGTACTGTCCCACGTGAGGTTGCGAAATTGCAAGCGTACCCTTCCAACTTTTTGTATTTAGGAATAGTCCCATAAAAGTAATAATATACATGGTAAATTTCTGGAAAAATTACATGTGAGCCCTTGATGCTTATTTTATTTGCAAAAATACCCTTCCCAGTACAAGTAATTTTGGTGCTTGGATTTCATTTATTAAAAATAGCACCCAATGCTCCAAAAATTATGCAAAAATAAGGTTAGATGTCTGCTAGCATGTATTTTCAAGTCCCATTTTTATTTTAGCATTTTGGGCATTTTAACTGTTTATTAGAGGGATTTTTTTAGTACCCACTTAATGGTCTAGTGGTAGTACAGTGTGTCTACCACACAAAAGACCAGGGTTCAAATCCCACTCTTGCAGTGGTTGCGTTAGGTAGTCGACAGCCAGCGTAAAAAATAGTCGAATCTTTCAACATGGATTTGAGCAAGAATCCATGTAGCCGACCCTACTTGTAGTGAGAGAAGGCTTAGTACATTTTTTATTAGAGGGATTTTTACCCGACAGACCCTATAAACCTTGTCAATTACCTCAACGACCTTTGAAACAACCTAATTCCCCCCTCGACCTGTAAACTTCCTTTGTCTTACCCCACAGACCATGTCGTTATATTTAACTTTATTAGAGTCAATTAGTGGAGTTAAACTTGAGTTAATCAAACCAAAGAAAATCAACGGTGTATCTTCAATCTCCCTCTCTCCTTTATTCTCCTCCCTCATCCTCTTCTTCTACCCAATCCAAAGAAAAGCTGCAGCGAACTTGGAGGGCAGCGGACCTGGATCCTGGCACTTCACCCTATGTAATATCGCACGCTCGAGCTCTGCTTCTCCGTCGCTCTCGATCGTCTCACATCTGGTTTCGACTCGTCCGAGCTGCCCATTAACAACGCCCTAATAACAACAATGAAGCGCACGTAAGAGAACCAGAGGAAGGGTTGCCTCAAGCAACTCCAACAACCGCACCTCGCTATCATGGTCAAGCTCCCACAACTTGTGCTTTCGATCCTCGACAACCCCTCCGTCAGCCGGGTCATGCGAGAGGCCAACTTCTCCAATGTTGTCATCAAGACAGTCGTCGATACGAGCGGTGGATTCGGGGAATCGGGCTCGAAAGACCCCTCTACGACCAGCTTGGCCACTTCTCTACCAGTTGACCGGAGCCTCTACGTGAACCCAAATCTTCGGCAAACCCAAGGGGAGAGACCAAACAAGCAGTTGGGGCTTGAGGAGAAGGTGAGGAAAATCATGGAGGTCTTCAAGAAGAAGCAGAGCCCAATTCTCATAGGAGATTCTGATTGGAGTCGATCTTGGAGGAGGTGATCCGAAGGATCCAACATGGCCAAGCAGGGGATCTGTGTCTCAAGAACATCAAGGTTCTGTGACTGGAGAAGGAGATGTCTACGAAGATCCTTGAATTGAGCAATTGGATTGAGGATCGGTGCGGACAAGGAGGTAGTAATATGGTCGTAGACGTGGGCGACCTCAAGTACCTATCGACACCAGCGATCAGGACAAGCAGGTGCTCATTACAGAAGCGAGCCGTGCAATGGTAAAGGAGGTGGGGAGTTTGATCCAGGGGAGAGCTGGAGTGTGGCTGATCGGCACGACCAGCTGCGCAACGTACCTGTGGTGCCAAGTCTATCATCTGATGATGGAAGGAGACTGGAGCTTGCATGTCGTACCCATTAAGGCGCGGCTGCAACCTCATCCAAGGTTTGCATTGTTCGATCATGTTGTTAATAATCGTTCTAATCGTTAATAGTCAAGTTGCGATTAAACTTTACTTGCTTTCAAGAATTGAAACCCTTTTTGTGTTTGAATTGCATACGTGAGTGCAATGAAATCCTCACAAGCTCCATAGTATCTCTTGCCTCATGTAGATGCTCCATTGATCCTTCATCGAATGTCCTACATGATTCTCGCGACAACGGTGAATTAACCAAGCTCATCGCTGACAAGCCCCGTCCAACCTTACCTCCATGGTTGCGAGATGCCGCCTTTCGTAACTCCCAGCAGCCTACAACACCACCAATAAAAACACCAACAATCCTTGGCCCACCGGAAGTTGTGTGCACTCTCAAGCTCTTGGCTACTGGCAAGGAGAAGAGCAAATTGGGTGCATTGCGTATGTCGACTCGTTCACGAAGCTCCATAAGTCCCTCACAGAGAGGTTGCTTCCACCGTAGACCTCACAGTGACCCAATGCCAATGTTGTAATGGAAATAGGTGGCCAAAAATCGACACCTAGTTGTTCACCTAGTTGTTCAATGGATGTGACAGGGTTGGGAAGACGACGATGGCCGCCACATTATCGGAGCTCCTCTTCGGCATCACCCCGATACCCATGGCCGAGAGGTCTCCCTCAGCACAGTTGTATCATGACTGCGACATCTTTGCCAGAGAGTTGTCAGATCTCCGACATGGTTTGAAGCAAGCAACCGTCACGAACATGTCCCGTCCACAGTGGTTGCAAGTGTAACAAAGTAACGAAGATGAAAAGACTGAGCTTATCCCTCAACCCTGAATTTGGCGGTGAGTGTATCGGAGGACGAGTAGAGCGATCTCATGTACGAATTCGAGCAAGAGCAGGGTGGGAGGCTGGCGGTGGAGAGGTCAGTGAGGGTGGCATTGCATGAGGGGATGATCGATGGAGTTGACCTTGTTGTGGAGTTCACCTCTTTTTAACGAATCCGGTTAAATTTGATGGGCAGATGGATCTGTGGGGTAAGGGTTAGCAAGTTTACAAGATTGTGGGAGGAAATACGTTGTGTCAAAGGTCGTGGAGGTAATTGGCAAAATGTATAGGGTCTGTCGGCTAAAAATCCCTTTACTAAAATTCAATTGAGCATGTTTTTATCCCTGTCTAATTAATAAAATACCAAAAATAGAAAAACGTTTTAAAAAGTTAAAAATATATATGTTGTTTATTTTAGCTTATATGATCTCCAGACAAAAATCCCTAAAAATAGAAAAAGAAAATACTAAAAATTAAAAAGCTTCGAAATCCATAAAATATTAAAAATCACCAAAAAAAACCCAAAACATATGTTTTTCTTTTTATCAATTTATTTATATTATTAGAAGATGGGACTTATTTTGCGGTTTTTAATCTTCGTTTCAATTTCGATCTATTATTTGATCCCAGATTTGGGATATTTTTGACTTTAAAATGCATAAAAATTAGCAAAAAAATCAGAAAAAAACATAAAAACATTAGAAAATTATGCAAAACCCAAAAGTAATTTATTTATTGTATTTTATTTACTTTTACTAGTATTTATAATTATATTACTCAATATGGGATATATAAAGCCATATATAGTCTATTATATATTAAAAAGAAAAAAGAAGATATATAAATCAGAAAACTAAAATAAAAAAATTATAAAATTATAAAATTAAAAAGCCACAAAAACAAAAAAAAAGGAAGAAGATAAAAGGCATGCTTATACATACTACACATTGATTAGCAATGATCGTAGGTTATCTGTTTCGCAATTCTGTGGTTCGACCTCTACATGCTTGCTTGTTATACACTTAGTTTTGTAGAGGATAATAAATTTTAGCTCACTTTTTTCCATTTACAACCATTACTCTTGTGTGGGTTAGTTGTTGATTAATCATTGTCTCTTGAGTGGTAAATGCACCGATTGCGGTTTCCTTATGTGAAACCGTACGATCCTCGAAAGATTGTGGTTATCACCGTTGCCATGGAGCAATGTGTGTAGCCAACTTTGTGTAAAGCCAATGGTTCATTTACTGATTTATTGATGTAAAAGTGACACATTTTTCTTGTGCATATTTATTCATTTATTATTTGTACATAACTCATTTTTATACTTTTATTTGATTATCTGAGCTAATATATGTCTCTTTGTGAATTTGTTGTGAGGGTCAATACGCGAGGACGGTTTCTTAAGAGGCCGGTGCAGCCAAGCTTGTGGATAATGATCTTCACATTTTGACCAGTTGGAGAGACAACAACTGTAGCAAGGAGAAAATATTTAGTATAAAATTAGTTTAGATTTATTGGTTAGTGAGAGAGATTCATTCATTATTTGTAAAAATTAAAGTCTTGGACACTACTCCGCTCTACGGAGTCCAGTGCCTGGTTGATTGTTCAACCGAGAGCCTCGTCACGATTTTCCCATGTTTTCACCGCCTTCTTTTATTTTGTTTCACAATGTTTTGAGTTTTCTGCTTTATTTTTATTTGTTTTGTATACATGAACCCTTAGCTTGTAGGTTGCTTGAATCGGTAACTATATCTAAATCCTAATAAGAAATGCATGCTCCTATAGTCTCCTACGATTGGATCTAGTCAAACAAATAAATGTTAGGTATTTGGAGTTAAACCAACATGCTGCAAGAGACATCATACAACGCTTGCAAGACCCGTTATGGCGGGCACCAAGATGTTTCCAAGATCGAACTCTAGGGTTTGGCTCTGAATAATCAACATATGGTTCTTCACGGCTAATAGCAGCTATTGTTTATGGCGATTTTATCGATTGCACACCGTCATGTAGATAGGTTTAAAAATTCTATTTTGCATACCACGTGGAGAGAGCTGAGAAGCACTATAAGTCCTCAAACTCAGGGAGCATCATTCGATTCAATGATGAAATTTCCATCATAGAATCAACTTGCATGGCTTTTTCGCTATCTCCTTCTGATTTTGAGCACCTAGGACTTAAATGAAAAATCAACAAAATCATTAGGCGCTCGTATGCAAAATACTCAAAAAGGTGAAAACCCAAAAAAATAAAACAAGGGACTGCTAAATAAACTTTAAACTTAATTAAAATCTATAATGGACTATTATTGCCTTGGGTTCATAAAGCTCTCATTGTTTTCAGATACCTTAGGAGGGGACCAAAACCCCTCCCAGGAGCGAGGCACGACCCGCTAAGGATTAGAGCCAAAAACCCAGTATGTAAATGCCATGTGTATTGCATGGATTTTCGAAGTAATGGCGCTTCTATCATACGTGACCGAGTAGGGCCTCGTCAACGATGGTGTTCCCACCTTGTATGGAACATCGACGTGGTATGAAGTATTAAACTTAGGTCATGCCCTCACATGTGTGTTTGTCTCATCGATTTTCGTCCGAGTAGGTCCTTACATGCTCACGAGTGATTCCGTTGCGAGCGAGGTTTAAGGTAGTGGTTTCGCCTATCGACTTCTTGTCTCTATTTCTTTGACAGAGTAGGGATCCGGGAAGAGTTACAAGGACCTCAAAAACTGCAGACGACGTGTTACAAAGGAGGACAAGTACGTGAAACTTTTATTGCAGTACTCCCTCTCCTATAAAGTTACCATGCTAAGGACTTATTATAAGATATACTTAAAATAACAATTCTAAAAATGAAAAGATAATAAATAGTCGATCCCTTACGGTTTCACATAGCGTGAGTTGGTGAACCCAATTTTGTATTGCGTTTGTATGGATCTAGATTAAGGTTCAAAAATCAAGACCCGTGCATTTGCGTAAATTTTGTCATATTTGTCTTCCTTTTGCATCCCTACTCTGTTCAAGCCTATCTATTGTTTTACATACCTTTTTTATTCCCATTTGACTACCGTATCTTTCTTCCTGCATCAATTTTCTCTTGCTCCATAATGACGATCCATGGATGGTTTAGTCGAGACTCCGTCAACACCCACAACGATTCCATGAACTCGACACCGTCAATAAATTCGAGGTGATTCCTAAGAACCCGGTTTGGACTTTGCAAACCAATCTCCAGTCTCCTCGTGTTTGCAACCCTCCTTTATCATTCAATAAATCGAGACCACTCTTGTCCCACTTTCGCCTGTTGTGAGTGGAGGTCGATTATAGTCTATATATCTACTCCATTCACAACCATCTGGAATTGGCCCTAATCTCAGAGTCATCATGGCAGTTAGAAATTCAATTTCAAGTGGTTTGATTGGATTCTCTCATAATTGCATATAGAAGCCAGCTCCAATCCTGGATCCCAGATCCAGAATTCATCTCCTCTGATTCAGACCCATAGATGGCACCTCAAGGGAAAGGAAAATGACAGCAGACTCCCCTAATGGAGCCAGATCAGGGGCCCGACCAAAACCAATAGAACGCTCAGTTCTTCGCTTCCATACATGCCATATAGGAGCAACTGACTGAGCAAGCATTATCCAAAATTGCATTTCAAGATATGTTGAATGATGTAATGAACAGACCAGCAGGAGAAGGAGGTGGAGAAATACTTGTGATAATCAAGATCCAGAGGAGGGGGCAGGGAATGGGAACCCTAAACCTACACTAAAGAGACATACAATCCTAGAGACAGCTACATGACTGAATGGATCCGCATCCCGTTGATACATGCTCACTTCGAGCTCAAGCCCCAATTCCTTGTGATCCTCCCATCACTTCACAGGAACACCAACCATGAGCTGTAAATTCATCTACAGCAGTTCTCTCGCATCTGTAGGTACCCTAACATCCCGTTGGGCGTAGTGAAGATCATTGTGTTCCCCTTCATCTTACAAGACAACACCCTCTACTAGGTCAATCATTTGGGAAAGGTTGTGACGAGCTAGGAGGAACTCAAATCTGTGTTCCTTCACAAATTCTACCCGTTTGGGCGGCTCAACCAGATGCGAGGCAGGATCAGCAACTTCTCTCAGGCCACCTACGAGTCTATTCATGAAGCTTGAGAGCGATTTACAAATCTGCAAGAGAAATGTCCCCATCATGGGATACCGAAGAGCATTCTGGTCCAGCACTTTTTCGAGGGTTTGAATGTAGAGAGCCAAGACTAGTGGACGTTGCATGCGGATGATCTCATTTTAACAAGTATGAAGATGTGGTATGGTGGATCTTCGAAGAGATGATCGAGGAAGAGGGCGCTCTATCTTCATCACACACTTATCAGGGACAGCCTCAAGTCCTCTAGAAGTCAATTCACATGGCAGCATCCCGTGAGACAGAGAAAGATGAGAGCTCCAACCTCAGTATCATTAGGGGTCATCGTTTTAAAGATGACATCAAGAAGCGATCACAGGATCTCAAGAAGCTTGTTGTGATCGACCAAAGACACAAAATCTGGACAAGCTGGACCAAATCAACAAGCAGTTTAAGCTGTTGGTTAGCACCATCAATGTTTTTCAGTCGGCGATACCACTGTCAGATACTCCTGCTGAGAAGAAGTACGAACCATCATCGTCACATCAGCCTCAGCTGAGTCAACAGCAGCCCGTCATCCAGCACGTATACTACGTACAGGCACCTAAGCAGGACCCACTGCAGCAGATGGTGGTCTATCAGCCATACTTCCTCCAATCCTCTGATCCAACATTCCCACCACCATCCCTAATCCAGGAAGTAAACGGTGTTTGGAGCAAAGACGCACAGCTGACTCGTTCTACATGACAACATCAGGGTCAGCCAGCAGCCAACCGACCTTACCACCAACCTCAGAGTGGTCGTTATGCACAGTCCTCCCAACCTCAGCCTCAGTACAGTACCACCAGACTCCACAATATCACAATTGGAGATAGTACCACCGCCCGTACCTGCAATATCACCAGTATACAATTACATCGCAATAGCAGTATCCTACCCCTCCTCGATACCAACAATATCAACTTCCTCCTCCATAGCAGCATCAGCAGTCCCAGCCACAGCCTCCCCACCATCAGCAATAGCGTGGTCTGCACGCCGAATCTTTTAAGACAATTCCAGTGAACCCCAACCTGGATTGCTTGGCCCAGCTCGTGAAGGGTCTCATAGAGATGACCAAGAAGCTATACGACCTCGCGGCCACTAAGCTTAGGTCGAAGCGAATCCAAATAATTTTAAACGTAAAGAATAGGTAGATTGTGATGTCCTGTAGAGTCAGATGACCGTAATTTTATTTTATTTAGTGTAGTTACTCTCAGGAACGGTAGGACCTTGCCTCCATCTGATACCAACAAAGAGAACAATAAAGCATTGTCAGGTGAATCATCGTCTTCTGCATCATCCGCATCAGGTACAGGTTTGGGTAAGGAAGAAGACGAAGGAGGAGTCATGCCAGCTATCACGCCCCACCATCCATAAAAATAAAAAGGATAAAAAATAAGAAAAGTCGAAAAGTACAAAAAGATTATCGTCATCAAAGTAAAGCCACGTCAGCCATGGAGGAGCCAGCACCAGCAGTCGATCCAATGCCAACCGACAGAACAAAAATCATGCTTTTAGCTTGCCCACCTGCATCATCTTCATCTCCAACATGTAGTCCTTTTTGCGATCCAAACGTACCAAAGATTGCGGACAAGAATTTTGTTATAAATAAGAACGTTGCTTTTAATTTCAGCTCTAGCTCTGTAAATATTCCTTTTCCTGATGCAGTAGGAAAATCAAAAAAAATAAAAAGAAAAAGTGCATTTTCTGATCCATGTGTTGTGGATATTCCTAGCAATTTAGCTATCGAGATTCTGTTAATGAAAGACATGGAATACATGCTCATTGTAAAGAAGGGATTGAAAGAGGCATGTACAAACAAGCGTCGCTCAACCCATAACAACAGACGCCAGCAAGTAAAGAAGCACGTTCTTACCATGGCCACAGTCGCAGTCATCATCAATCTCCCGCTAAAAATATAAAGGCAAAAGACACCATTGATCAGAAGCGATATATTCGACCAATTCTACGAGCGGACTCTTATTGACTGTCGTTCTTCCATCAACCTCTTGCCCTCATCATTACTGCAAGAATTCGGGATGGGTCCATTGAAGCAAACATGCATGATCCTTCAGTTCGCGGATCGATCCGTCAAGCGACCCCGAGGTTTGCTGGAAGATGTGGTAAAGATGCAGGATATGCAGTTTCCCGTTGATTCTGTGGCCCTTGATATGGATTTACCTGCACCATTACTTCATACCCATATTATCTTTGGACGACCATTCATGCGTATTGTAGAGGTCGTACTTGACTATGGGTCTAGAAAGATCACGTTCAGCTCGAGCAATCGCAAAGTTACAATAGACATGGTCAGTGAGCCGAAAGTAGTATCTGATAAAAGTCATATAGCACCACCTGAAGCAGACTGTGACTTCATTGCAGAGATCAATGATACAAACCTCTTTGAATGACAAATGGGCCTTGAAAATCCTCTCCCGGGGAGGATTGGGAAAGCATAGTCAACACAAACTCCAAGGGCACTCAGTAGACAAAATCCAATTTGTTGATGCATCTTTTTGATCAAACAATTCACGCCAGTCTGAACATGATGAATTCATTGCAGATCCATTCGGCACATTGTCAGTTGTAGGGATGAAAACAAATGTGAATATGTTCATATCCGATATGCTAAATATTTGTTTTATACATATTTTGACATTCGTAATCGTATTCGTTTTAAAATGGATGCGGATATGGATATCACTTTGACATTCGCTAATATTCACACTCGTAATCGTATATTTGTTTTCGTACATAAAAATACTATAAATTTATTTATAATCGTGTGTAACAATATTTTATGATTGCATTATCCATTATTGATATAATTGTTATGAAATCACTATATCTGTAATATCTACTTTATGTATAAACCATCCTAAACATGTATATTTTAGTTAATATATTAAATATTTCTATTATTATTCGTATCCGATTCGTATTCATTTTATATTCGTATTTGTTTTTAAAAATATAGTAATACATTTTTCATATCCGTTAATATTCGTATCTACATTCGTATTCGTATTCTAAAATGGATAAAGATATGATTATACATATATTCATATTTGTATCCGACCGTTTTCATCCATAGTCAGTTGAACAGAAAGCCACTAAGGTGAGTGGCACTACCTCTCAAATTATGGCAGATCATCCTCCTAGCAGCACAGTTTCTAAAGCGACTGAGAAGCATGCCAGATCAGAATCAGAATTAAAGTCATTTCCGACAGACCTTAAGTATGCTTTCCTTGCGGGTGCAGAGAACGTGTATCCAGTCATCATCAACCGCAAGCTGAACTCGGATCAAGAATCTCGACTTCTCGAGGTTCTAGAGAAAAACCGCAAGGCACATGGTTGGCACGTCTCAGATTTCCGAGGAATAAATCTTGCTCTATGCTCACGCCATATTTACCTAGAAGAAGATGCCAAACTATCCTGAGAGTTCCAAAGAAGGTTGAACCCGAATATGCGAGACGTAATCACGAAAGAGAACACAAAATGGTGTGATGCATGCTTCATTTACCCCATCTCTGACTTGAAATGGGTGAGCCCTTTGCATGTAGTTTCAAATAAATCAGGCTCGCCATGATTACAAATGACAGAAGAGAAGAGACCTCTACTTGGGTACTAACATCATGGCGTGTATGGGTTGACTATCGATGTCTTAATGCAGCAACCAAGAAGAACCACTTCCCCTTTCCAAGGTTTTAAAAAACGTGAGGCGTATCGAGGCATACGCCTCATGAAAGAAAATTTTTCATAAAACATAATAATTGACCGTAATTATAGTTTTCAAGTTCTAGAAAATAAATAGTTATGATTAAATACATAACTCCATGACATTTCAATGCTAACATTATGGTTTAAACATTCAAGTTGTTATATAACTCTCTTTTTTGGACTCTAAATCTGTAAGGAGTCAAGTAAATATGGATATGCAAGCACAATAATGGGTACTCTACGCAAAATTTAAAGTCTTGAATAAAATTCAACTAAAGGGACTAAATGTAACACAAAAGACATACTAAAGAATAGGGGCATTATATTTAAGGACTCAAGACCCAAATTTTTGTTCATGTTGATTTATAAAGAACATGCATAACAAAGTAAAAATAATTTTAATACTTTAATAAACTAAAAAATGCATTTCAGTGAATTGTGAGCTTAAGGACTTGAAAATACTTATCTACAAAAGATGAAAAGCCCACAATCGAAAAGAAAAGAAAAATAGTGTAGAAAAATAAAAAAAATCAACACACAGATGAGGCAGCGCTCGAGGCACGCCTCGAGGCGTAAGCCTCATTGAGGTTGCATGAGGCTATAGCCTCGAGGCATTTTTCCTTGAAAAACTCCTCGAAGTGTACGCCTCAGCGCCTCGAGGCGTGTTTTTAAAAACAATGCACATTCCCATTCATTGATCAAGTATTGGAAAGACTAGACGGCAAAGAGTTCTTCTACTTTCTGGATGGGTACTTCAGGCACAATCAAGTGGCAATCACCCTTTAAGACCAAGAGAAGACTACCTTCACTTGCTCGTTCGGCACCTATGCTTTCAGAAGAATAGCACAGCTGCTACATTCTAAAGATGCATGCTTGCAGTTTTCACTGAAATGGTAAGCAATTTTCTCGAGGAGTTTATAGACAACTTCTCCATCTAGGATAAAAGTTTCGATTCCTGTCTTGAGCACATGAACAGAGTGCTTCAGAAATGCCGTGAAGTTAATCTTATATTATCGTGGGAAAAGAGACACTTCAAGGTCACAGAAGAGATTGTGTTGGGTCACGTCGTTTTCAAACATGGCATGTAATTCGACACAGCAAAGGTGGATGTAATTGCCAATTAAAACACCCTCAGACAATCAGAAACTTGAGGTCATTTCTGGGGCATGTGGGATTCTACATAAGATTCATTTGTGACTTCAGTCGCATTGCCCGACCTCTTACAGAATTGTTGTGCAAGGAGACCGGGTTCAATGTTGATCAGCAAGTTCTCCTCTCATTTAACCAACTGAAGGAACTTAGCACTCAAGCTCCCGTCTTACAGCTGCCAGATTGGTCTCGTCCTTTCGAGATCATGACGGATGCGTCATACTTTTTAGTTGTGGTTGTAATAGGAGAGAGGAAAGACAAGGTGCCCTATGACATTCACTATGTCAGTAAAACACTAGATGAAGCTCAAAGAAATTACACTGTGACAGAGAAAGAATTATTGGTTGTGGTTTTCGCCCTCGAGAAAGTCAGATTGTATTTGCTTGGATCTAAAGTCACCATCTACACTGACCACTCTGCTCTCCGATACTTGCAGCAGAAGAACAACGCCAAGCATAAACTGATCAGATGGATTCTTCTCCTCCAGGAGTTTGATTTATAAATCAAAATTAAGCTTGGGGTTCAGAATGTGGTAGCATATCACCTCTCCAAATTTGAGCAACAAGAGCCTCCACTAAGCAGTGAACCCATCACAGACACCTTCCCTAACGAGTCAATTCTTGCCGTGGATTCACTCCCTTGGTATGCCGATATTGTAAACAACCTTGTTTCGGGTGTAATCCCGCAAGATTGGACGAAAATCAAGGACAAATTCTTGTCCACCATACATTTCTACCAATGGGAAGACCTACTTTTATTCAGGGAAGGAGCGGATTATATTTGGCGCAGGTGTATTCCTCAAGAGGAGCATCATAGTATCCTCAAGTATTCTCATTCGCTTGAATCTGGTGGACATCACTCTGGAGATAGAACGACAGCGAAAGTATTGCAGTGTGGCCTCTGGTGATCTACATTATTTAAGGATGTCGTAGCATTCGTCAAGCGATGCACTGACTGTCGGAAACTGAAAGGAACCCTTACGGCTAAAGATTCCATGCCCCTGAAGTTCATTCAGATAGCAGGATGCATTCGATGCTCGGAGCATCGACTTCATGGGACCCTTACCTAACAATGAGGAATACGGACCCATCCTTCTTAACATTGATTATGTGAGTCATTGAGTTGAAGCTATCCATGCCCGAGCCGCTGATAGACGTACAGTTTGTCGATTTCTGAGAGAACATCATTGCGTGGTTCAGGATTCCGAAAATAGTCATCAAACGGGGGTAATCACTTCATCAACTGAGAGGTTAAGAAATTAACGAAGGAATACGGCATCGAACACCGAGTCGTAAACCAATGGCATGGTTGAATTATCAAACAAAGAAATCAAGGCAATCCTCCAAAAGCTTGTAAAGCCGGATAGAAAAAATTGGTCCCAACTCTTGAACTCCGTCCTTTGGGCATATAGAACCACTTACAAGCCCCCTTGGGCATGTCGTCCTATCGTCTTGTGTATAGAAAGCCATGCCATCTGTCAGTGGAGCTAATTCACAAATCATTATAAACCAGTAATATCTACAATTTGGGCTCACAAAGAGATGGTCAGAAAAAAAAGATGATCTGAACATGCTTCAGAATTCCGAAGCTATGCATATGATAACACATTGATGTACAAGGAGAAGGTTAAACGCTGGCATAACCGGCACATCAGACAAAAGACCTTCGAGATTAGACAGAAAGTGTGGTTGTTTGATGCAAAGTTGAAGATATTACCGAAAAACTAAAGAGTAAATGGACAGGGTCATTCAGAATGCAAGAAGTGTGTGACAACAGAAGTATTGTGATATCAGAATTGTCTCTTGACTCACAACCGTTGGTTGTCAACGGTTAGCTACTGAAGCCTTACCTCGAGTATGACACCTTCCTGGCCGTTGTCGATTCTGCCAAGTGATACGCACCGAAAGAGCATCCACAACTGGAGCAGCATCAGAAGATTCAGATAATGTCACTTAAAAACTCTTCCTCTATGTTTTCATGTTTTCTTCTTTTTTCTCTTTTCGTTTTCATTTCTCTTTTTCTACCAAAAAGGTGTCGCCCTTTTTGTCAGCCTTCCATACTTATGACGTGCTTTGTCCTATGTATGGGGGGTGTGCACCTCGAGTTCTTTCATTCTTTGATCCCCTCTATTATCTCCTCTTCTTGTCTATACTTAGGGATATCTTAACATAAGTATAGCCCGAGTTGTGATTTGTTCATTCCCACCCTTGACCCTCCCTGCTTTGTGTACAGTCTGTTATACTTAGAATTATTTGATCCTAAGTATAGAGGGAACGGTCGACTTCTCAATCATTCCATCTCTCATTCTTTATCCATTTATTCTTTAAACTTTTCTATACTCAGTAGGAGTTATGTCTTCTCGTTTTCTCTCTGATCTATGAGGAGAGTTATGCATTAGGATTCATTCTCTATCTGGTGAATCGCATGCCCTCATCGATCTTGGGGGAGAAGATCTCATTCTTGATTGTGTTTCTCGAGACGGATCTTTTCTCTCTTACATCTCGTGTTTTTAGGTCAATTGCTTTTGTTCATCAGATGTCTCCAAGTCTTGACAAGCTCTCTCCTAAAGCCGTCAAGTGTGTTTTTGTTGGGTATTCCATGACCCAAAAGGGATACAATTGCTTTGACATGTTCGATGAAGGTACCATTTAAGTGTTGATGTCACCTTCTTTGAGTTAATTATGTATTTCTCCCCCACAGGTGATAAGCCCATTCCTTCGGAGAATGCAGAAGAGGTATGCATGCATCTACCTCTAATTTCATCTACTCCAGGCTCCGCTACACCACTTCCACCATCTCCTCCATCACTTGTCACACCTATATTCTTTCCACAAGTTTACCAGCATCGACATCGTGCTCATGTGCCTCCTCCATCATCGAGCACGCCCCAGGTAAGTTCTGAGCATTTCAGTTCAACCAATGACATTAGTAATTTGCGTGTGCAACTTGAGGTGCATGATGTCTTAGATGATCCAGTCTCAACTACTGATGAAGATGAGGACCTTGATATGCATATTG
This sequence comes from Ottelia alismoides, assembly GCA_037367405.1. NCBI lineage: Eukaryota > Viridiplantae > Streptophyta > Magnoliopsida > Alismatales > Hydrocharitaceae > Ottelia > Ottelia alismoides. The sequence goes on from JAZKJV010006022.1 coordinate 140,152, forward strand.
CCTTAAGGAAGAAGAGGTGTGCATACACTATGTGTCCTCTTGCTTCCCATGTTTCTCTGGTACGACTCTCAAAAGATTTTCAAAGGTTTATTATGGGTATGTCGACTGTGGACATACCACGGTCCTATCAAGAGGAGAGTAGTTAGTGGCGTCTAGCTATGGAAGAGGAGATGGCAACGTTACAGTCTCACGATATGTAGAGTGTTGTACAGGCTCTTCCAGGTGCATTTGTTGTTTGCAGCAAATGGGTGTTTGTAGTGAAACACCGCGGATGGTATTGTGAATAGCTATAAGGCTAGACTGGTTGCTCATGGGTTCACCCAAACCTATGTGGTGGATTATCAGGATACATTTTCCCCAGCTGCACGTCATTATACGATGTGGGTTCTTATTGTAATTGATGTGGTACGTGACTAGTCGATCTTACAACTAGATGTCAAAAATGCATTTTTATATGGAGACTTGCAGAAGGAAGTTTACATGCAGCAGACATCAGGGTTTGCTGTTGTTGGGGTCTCGTATGGTGTGCAAACTTCACAAGGCCATATATGGCCTTAAGCAGAGTCTGAGGGCTTGATTTCAAAAGCTCTCAGGGTTGATTGAGCAACAGGGGTTTGTCAGATCTACTGCAGATCATTCTCTTTTTGTTAGGAGAACCCAGAGAAGTACCCTTGTTATATTGATCTACGTTGATGACATTATTGTTGCAGACAGTAATGAACAGGGCATTCATGCAGCTAAGGATTTCCTTGGACAACGGTTTGTGACCAAGAACCTTGACAAGTTGTATTACTTTCTTGGCCTAGAGTTTGCAAGAAATCAGCATGATATGGTAATGGCGCAAAGGAAGTATGTCACTGACCTCTTATCTGAGACAAGCGTGACAGGATATAGACATGCTACTACTCCAATGGATCCCAATGCTAGGCTCTATGATGATGATTCTGAAGAGGTGGATAAGAGACGATACAATGAGCTAGTAGGGAAGTTGTTGTATGTTACTATAACCAGGCATATATATCATTTGTTGTTAGCAGAGTCAGCCCGTTTATGGAGCAACCCAATCAGGTTCATATAAATGCAGCTAATATGATCTTAAGGTATCTGAAGTCTTCTCCAAGTGCAGGACTTTTGTTCAAAAGAGACACGTCTCTCACAGTCATTGGATGTGCGGATGCAGATTATGTTGGGTGCCCCAAGGATAGGAAGTCCACTTCATGTTTCATTGTGTTTGTAGGTAGCTCGTTAGTTTTTTTTACTGAAAACGAGTGACTCTCCATTATGGGGAGCACCGCCAAATATTTCATTAATCAAAAGTTTTGAATACAGTACATAGAGATCCAGAAGTTGTACAGAGCCTTACAGTGGGCAATAACATTCTCAACATAGAACCTCTGGTTTTTGAAAATCAAGTCGTTTCGTCCGGACTAGATGACCTATAGGGCCACAAAAGGCTTGGAGCAATCATCATTGGAGTCCATGCCACAAGACCGAATCGAAGTCCAGAATTCTGCTAGCTCGCCACTCCTCACCCATGAAAGGTACAACACTCTCCAGACCCGCTCAGGCCCCTGCACTTGAAGAACATGTGGTCCAAGTCCTCCTTCACCTCCTCACATCTGTCGCATCGCGTGTCTGGTACATTTAACAATCTCCCCCTCCGAGCCTTGTCGCAAAGGAAGACCCTTCTCAAACACCAGAGGAAAATTTTAACTCTAGTCGGGATCTTTACCGCCCAAAGAACTGTCATGTCCAGGCACTGGTCCCTATCTGGTCGCTCTTCCCTTGTCTTGAAATCTTTGTAGACTTTCTTGATCGAAAATTTTTTGTCGATCCACTTGAAGTGATCTCTGTCCAGCGAGAAAACCCCAGGCGGTGGCAGCTCATTCTTCATGGAAATGTAATCCTCCATCCACTGATCAGAAAGATCGGGAACTGCGGCGACCAGGTCCCACCATCCGCAAGCTGAGAGAGCGTGACCTCCTTTGTACCTGCCAAGGCAAAAAGTCATGGAAATCTGCCTTCTAAAGTGCCCTCTCCAGCCCAGTCATCGCACCAGAAGCGAAACAAGTGCTTGTTCCCCACTTCGGTCTGAGCTTGCACGCCAACAACGGCGGGACCTCACGGATACCAGCCCAGAGCGGGGACACATAACGCACTCTCTTGATTACTAACTGGCCACCAACTCCATAAACCTTCCATATCAATCTAGCAGCCAACGAGTTAGAAGGGCCCCAAACTCGGATCACCCATTGTCAATGAGCGCCTTATTCATACATTCCACGTCTTGAACACCTAAGCCACCTTCGTTGTGCCCCCTCGTGACCTCTCCCACCTTACAAGGTGCATCGATTGGCACTGTTGTTTCCTGTCAAACCAAAAGAATCTCCTCATCAAAGCTTCAATTTTTCTTCGTACCCCCACTGGCATCAATCTAGTAGAGTAGAAAAATATAGGAATAGCCGAGAGTACGTGCTTCAGAAGGACTAACTTACCCCCTCTAGATAAAGTGACTGCTTTCCACCCCGCCAGCCTCTGTTCTATCCTCCGAGCCACGTCTTCCCAATCCGCACTCGTGAGCTTCCTAGCAACCAGAGGCAGTCCCAAATATGGGATGGGAAGGTCCCCAACCTGCAGCCCATAATCTCCGCAATGTTGCCTCATTCCGCTTCATCCATCCCAAAGGTAATAGTCGTCAACTTGCTCTTGTTGATCTCCAGGGCTGAAAGCTGGCCAAATATGTCCACCAGGAGCGCAGCATTTGCACTTTGTTCCTCAGTGCCTCCCAGGAAGAGGATCGTATGGTCCGCATACTGCAACAAAGGGATAGAGATTTCCTCTTTACGAAAGAGTAAGAAACAGACAGTTGTGGCTAGATCTAACATTGAATCAGAGAATAAGGTCATGGCCCAATGGAGCACGGAAACGATGAGGGTCAAGTCTGTCATAATTGACCTAGTTATTGATGTGTCTCTTCCTATACACCTCAGATGTGATAACCAAGACGCTTTATTCGTAGCTAATAATCCAGTCTTCTATGAAAGAACAAAACACATCGAAGTAGACAGCCATTACATTCATCATCTAATCGAGAAGGGACTTATTTCCACCTCTCATGCTACTTCAGGCGATCAGATTGCAGATATGTTTACCAAAGCTCTTGCGAGGAATCCTTTTCACCATTATTGTTCCAAGCTGAGCATGATAGACATATATGCTCCAGCTTAAGGGGGAGTGTTGAGATATTTATCTCATTATCTTCATTTTATAGTTTCTTACTTCTTCTATCTACTTTATGTAATTTTCTCTTAGAGCTATTCACCTATATAAGAGACCTCTAGGCCTATGATGAAATCCAACTTTTCATTTCACGTCTTTCCATAATGGTTACGACAACATCGATGTAATCAGAAAGAAAGATAAAAGAGATGAAAATGGAGGGTGCTTATGGCAAAACAACATTCGCGTCGAAGGACATGTAAGAGTGGCCAACTGTCAAGAACTAGCACATTGAATTGAGGGTTGTCGAGTGATTTTGTTGGAATCAATTTTTGAATCTTGAATTCCTTGTGTGTGGTAAATCCAAATATGCAAGAATGCGGCAAAGAAGAGAAAGGTTTTTTTTCACATGTGGCTTCCGGTTTGTTGTTGATGCACCTTGATCCCACTCCAAGCGCAAAAGCCCTCCAAGGCCATCGATAGCAACAACATGTGACGTTGTGCCACATCCGGCTTGATTGACGAAAAGGACTGGTTCACTTTCATTGATGTGTCATCACCTCTACTTTCTTGAATGATGCCACGTTGAGGTTGTTGACAACATCGACTCTAACAACTTCCTTTGATAAAGGGAAAGAAAGGGTTTCACCTACATTGACACACTTATGCACTCCCTCTTCATGGTTGACGTCGCCTCCTAAGCATGTGATGATTATGATCTTGGCAGTTTATCACAACCTTCAGCTGGGTGATTACAATGATTAGAAATTATGTCTTTTATGTCGTATTATTCTCCTTTCACATAAAGTTGTACTTTAGATTGCCATTTACTTGGCCTTTTTCCATTACTGATGACCAGTTTGCAGAGGACCCAATGGAGTTTTATGAACGGGGAGAGCTATGGGAATATGAGCCAAACAGTGCCTCTCGATGCACTGAGGTTGGTTCAGGAATTCCAACCCCCTGATGAATCCCTGATCATCACCCTTTATTCTTTTATTTTAGCTAATTATCTTGGCAAAGCATCATGTAGATAGATGTAAATACAATGAGTTAGCATTTAGCATGCATTTGTTAAACATACATAATTAGCATGTATTTGTGCAATAATAAAAGAATAAAGGAAAAGAAAAGGGAAGGAGGTATTTAGAATATATACAGAGTGACCCAAACCCCAAGAGAAGGCCAAACATTGGCCTGATCGCCAAATAAAACAAGTAGAGAGAGAGAGATAGGGCCCACTCTATATTGTACACATTATTTTGTGCAAATAAATAATTATTTTTGGAAAAATAAAAAGAAAATATTCTTTTTACCTCCTTGTATACATTTCTAAAAAAAATAAAAATCAGAAAAATAAAAACAAAAACAAATTCCCTCCCTTGTACATAATACATGTATATATGTTTCCTTCTCCATTTATTACACACTTGTGATTACGTGCAAAATAAATTATGTTATAAATAAATAAAATATAATTTGGGATATTTGTGTAAAAATAACAAAATAAAAATAATTGTACAAAATACATAGGTATATTATACCTGTATGTAATACACTATACTGTATATATAGATTAATTTATTTTTCAAAAAAATAAATAAAAATCACAGAAAAATAGATTGAAAATTAACAAACATTTTTCATTTTATACACTTTTTGATTTAAAATCATTTACTTTTTTTAATTTAATTTGTAAGTATTTTGTATATCTTATTTTTCTGATTGGTCCACGTCAGGTTGTTTTGTAAGTATTTTCCAGCGTAAAAAATAGTCGAATTTTTCAACATGGATTTGAGCAAGAATCCATGTAGCCGACCCTACTTGTAGTGGGAGAAGGCTTAGTACATTTTTTGGTCCACGTCAGGTTGTTGACTTGGGTCAACGTCCTCTTCTCGGGTTTGACCCGATCCGATCTCGTCACCGGACCCTTTTCTCTGAGTTTCCCCGATCGGGTCACACATCCCCTCGCCTTGATTCTTCGCCCACAGCTTCTCCTAGGATCCCAAACCCTCGCGGATCCCTAGGAAGACGCGGATCTCCCTCGGCTCGCGTGCCCTTGCCCGATTTCTCTAGTCTCCTGGGAACCCTATAAAATCTCTCATCTGCCTCCCAGAAGAAGCAGCTCGTACCTCGCACCCTTCTCGACCCATAGCCACCTCCAATTGAGTGACAAATGCTCGGAGCACCCTTTGGAGCTCGATTTGGTGCAGCAGAGTCGACGCTCAACCTTCGTGGTTGGACCTCTGCCGCGAGTAGCCTCCTCCGACTTCCGCATCGAGGTCGAGGCCATCACCCCGACGTTCATCTTCGCCTGGAGCTCAGGAGCAATCCCAGATCTGCAGGTAACCCTTATACCCTTCGCATTTCTCGTTGCAATTCGATTCCATCGTTCATCGTCGTTGTGTGTCCACCTGCTCCGACCAGCTAATCGGAGCCCCATTTTCCACACCCAACCGCTTCGATCGACCCGCACTATCGCCCTCCATCTTGCTCCGCAACCTGATCATCCTTAGCTTCGACCATCCGGTCGACATTAGGGCATAGATCTCTACTACCACCTTCACAGGAGATCGAGCATCGCCCCCCTCCGCTACTTTGGTTTCTAGCTTTAATAACCCGAACCGGAGGACCGCCCCGAGTCCTAGCTTTCCCTTGCAGGTATTTGCGTGCACCGAGACCCCTATTTCACCCATCTGAGGTTCGCTGGAGCAGCTCCAAGCCTCCGTCTTTGCCACGCACATCTGGCCGGTGGCTCCTCCATCAGGCCCGCTCAGTCGATGCGGAAGCTTCCCACGACCACTCATGTGCTTCCCGATCGACCATCGGAGCTAAGGATCATCTCCTTGGCTTCGGTGAAAGTCGCCCGACGCAGTTCGTCCAGGCATCTCCGGCACCGTCAGATCAGCTCCACTCCTCCAGATCGCATCTGGACCGCCGACACAACAGACTTTTCAGATCGTTGGATGTCAGCTCTGGCGCATCTGCGCCCCATGTCCCCGACCAGTTCTGGAGCGTCAGATCTGACATCTGCAGCGGATCAGATCCGCACGTCCACGCTCCCACCAGCAACCTCCACGTGTCACCACGCGCTCCTCACGTGTTGCAAGGTATATTACACTATTTAGCCCGCATTTTTCATATTTTATTCTCTAATCTGTAAAATAAAATTGTAGTTTGAACTATTTATATTTCAGACCCTGAGATTTCTGGTATTTGCATTTTAGTCCTTCCTGTCTAAAGACACGTGCTCGATCACTTGCACTGTGGCGTTTTTGCATGTTTGGCCATGAACATTTTGATGTTACTGATTGAATGAAATATTCTCCGAATTTGCATGTATACCCCTGTAATTTCATGGAAATTTTACAGTGAGACCCTCAGACTTTGTAGGCATGTTATTGTTTAGTTCACAAACTTAAACTATTTGCATTTAGGTCCGTACAACCTGTGCTTTGTTTTGAATTAAATAAAAATCAAAGGTAGTCCAAAAATTCTCAAAAAAATACAGCTATTGTGTGTAATATTTTTGGTAATTTTGGTGACGAGATTTGATTTTATTTTCAATTTTCTAAAAATCAAAAATCCCTAAAAAGAGTCTATCTATTTTGGAAAATCCGTAAAAAATATAAAAATTACCCTAAAAACTCTACAAAAATTAATGTGTGCTTGTCTTGGTGTCTTTTAGTTCCACTAGCATTTTTGTGCCATTATATTCTGTAAAACCTCTAAAAATCACAAAAGACCAAAAACCTTATAAAAATCATTAAAAATTCCTTAAAAATCAAAAAAATGTGTTCTCAATTTCTGTAGTTAGATATTTTCATCTGCTTTGACACAAAATTGCAACCAAGAACTTAGAGGCATTTTAGGTATTTTAAAGTTGCCTTTTTATCCAGGTTGTACATTGTTTTTATATTTTGTCTTTCTTGTATTTTTATAAAATCATATAAAATCTGAAAAATCCCATAAAATACCCAAAAATAGTTGCATATTTTAAAAATACAAAAATATTTTTATTTCACATTTTTGAGCCTTTTCATCCTTAATAAAAATTGTTGTAGTGTGATTCCTCTTATTTTCTTACTCATTCTCCTACTAGAAAACATTAAAAAATGCTAATTAAAAACCACCAAAAATATGTCTTGTATTTCCTGATTTTCGACTACTTCGTAGGCTTAGCCCGTGCTCCTTGTGTTCGACCCTGGTGGCTATACCAGGTTAAATAAATAGCGAGACCGCTTCTTTCGCTTTTTGTGCTTGATTGCTTCTATTGGTGGTCTATTTTTTTCTTGTTGAGTTCGGCTCGGGTGATTGAGGTCGCAACGACCTTTGATATCACTTAGCATCATCGCCTGACCACGCATCACCCCCTACCCTATTTTAAGCTTTCAATCCCTACTCCTCTCCTTAAGGAATGGTTCTCCATTTTTATCAATTCTACAACAGAGGTATCGAGGAGGTCGAAGGCCATCTGTTCATCATGAATCAAGGTCCTCTGCTCGGGAAGAAACAGCAGCCACAACAGCTTCAGGAAGCGGGGATTGGTTTGAAATGAATAAACTGATGTGAATAAAGTGCTACAAATTATGTAGTCGTAAATAAAAGTATGTTTTCAGCTGAATGTTTCAATGCTTTTTTAGGTGTAAGTACGATGAAACAAATAAGTTCATTGCAAAATATATATCATGAAATTAGATAAAAGTGAGATGAAAGAAATAGGAATGGCAACACACACATATCATGACAAAATAGTGGAATGTTGTTGATATGGGATCTTTTGCCCAATGTTTAAACACGCAAACATATTAAGCTACAAGTATGAGAACACAAAGAAACTGCTTAGAAAACGTCACCAACACCAAGGAGAAAATTGGTCGGATGACATCATTCTGAGCATGTTTGACGATTCGGCTAAAAGTAATCACGTGGTTTAACGATTTAGCACTTTCAGTTACTTTCCATTCAGATTCAGAATTTCTTTCAATTTGTACATAAATCACGTACAAACTTCAGTTATGATTCAGTATTGATTATCAAATGTATCATAGGAACCGCTTATTGCAGGTATGACCAACAATGACTAAAAAGCTAGCGAAAGGAAAGATGTGAAAAAGCAGGCATGGACCATCGCCCACAGGGTTTCCAAATAGAAAGATCATGCACCAGATGCTTCGAAGAGGGTGTATGAAGATACAAGCCAATGAGATAAAGATACATATAAGTATGCAAAGGACATCATGACGATGAATGCTAGAGCAAGCAGAGGAAGAGGAGTTGTCAGAGGTTTTAGGTGATGTTGAGGCAATGATGTGTGAGGAGAGAGTTTAAGTGTTATAAGCCACAATGGCATGGTCAATTTTCTTGTGCATGATGTGTTTGTTCGATCTCATAAATACTACATTCTAGAGACCTTATTTTGAAAAATATTGTTAGTCTTGAGGCATGTTCATTTATATTATTGTGTCTGAGAATGTATCTAATGGAAAGGAATCTATGATGTCTTTCTTAGGGTAAAAGAGCAACTACTATAGATTGTTTCTCTTTCGAGAACACATTTTGTCAATTTGGTTGTTAGTCGAGATATAATTTCACTACTTGAGTTTACAATAATTGTTGGGAATGAATTTATTGGGCAGAAAAACAAATCTTTGTGCGTGTCACAAGAATACCCCACATCATCATACGCAGAACTGACATCAAAACATCATATATAGAACCAGAAAGTGGTGTGCGTTTCCTACGAGCTAGAATCGCTAATCCCGATACGACTACGAATAAGGATGTATCTTCTGATTCTCCTTTATATACGAACATGGTTGCCATTAATATGAATACAACTGTACCATGTATCCCGTGTATAAGAACATCAGTATGGTTTCCACACCGATTCAAACAATATTTCCATGATAAAATAACACATATGCCTCCTTTATATAGAAGTTTCAGCAATGTTACATGGCTTCATGATAAAATGGTAGTAAGACTTCTCTGCATAATTAAGAATTGAACAAACACTTTCTTGAGACAGCAAAGCAACCAGTGAACAGAGAAAAGATTAAAGATATCATACCTATATCCCTCTCGGAGTGTGTCTTGGTCAGTTCTGATGGACAATTTGACATCAGTCCCCTTATCCTTACCATAAAACTCAACTGCACAAAGATAAATTTGAAATAGTAAATACCTATTATTGCTTGCATCACCAGCACAAGGCCATAAACAGATTCTGCCAGAATGCACTTTCAGCGCATGTAAAAGGGGTATTTATCACCGGCATAAGGCCATAAGCACCAATCTTAATAGTAAAAGATATCTAAGCACCATTTCCAGACAGAACCTAAAATTCATTAATTAATGAAAAGCATTGAACATGTGTGGATGCTTGTAGCCCCCAAGCCTTCTCTCCAATCAAGGGGACTGTTCAGATTCCCAATAATGTAGGACATAGGGATCCAACAAATAATATCTAATTAAGTGCATGTTTCCCTATATGTCCAACTCGTATAGCTTATCATATCCAAATGTTTTTCTTTTCTTTAGAACCAAAAAAATCTCTGAAAATGACATCCGTACAGCACATTTGGAACATCAGATTTATTACAACTTTTATTGTGAATACCTCAATGTTTTGAATCACAACATCATGTCAATGCTGTATTGCAGAAAGGTTGCCTCGTATAGTGCCTAAATTAATTTATTCCCAAAAGATATACTAGATTAAAGTGAAAAAAATGTAACCAGCTATTTAATAGAAACCAGCTCACAATAATTTTAAACAAAAAATAAAAAAATTTGGCCATAAGATATTAATGATCATCTATAAAATTTTAATAAAAGATCAAAGACTACAACAAATTATGATAACCCATAACTCCCCTTCCCAAGTGCTCCACTAATTAGAAGCCAAAAGGATCGCTCCCCATAGGGTCTTGCAATCTAAAATCATCGTTCTTGCAAATCTAAAACCATCATTCTTCTGTGACCAAAGTGCCTAGATCACTGTCAATGATCTATGCCAGTCATGCCTGCGGACGTTGACCGCATCCTAATTGTTCATTTTGCTTCCCTGTGGACTACCAAAAATCCGTCTAAAAAATTAGCTCCAAGTTGTCCCTAATTTCCTGCACAAAAGGACACTCAACGGAACATGTTCCATCTCCTCCTACAAAACTTAGTTACCGCTCATTCTTTCCTCATAGACCAAATCAAGATATTGACCTTGATGTGGGCATTGATCTTAGCAATGCACCAGCAATGACGAATAATCGGAGCCTCACTCCCTCACGGATAATCGGAGCCTCACTCCCTCCCCTCAAAGTTTCACGTACACAGTCGCAGTGAGAGGCTTCACACCATCTCATTCCCAACAATTATGGAGTCATGTACACCCTCTAAGTCCGACATCACCAAGAAGAGATAACAAATTAATGAAGTCAACACACATGGGCATCCAAAAAAGGTGAAGCAAAGGAAGGCGCCCAAGCTCCTCCACAGAGGCCCATAAACAACCAGCCTTCCGCCACTGAATATAAACCCCAAATTTCTAGCAATGCCCATCAACGTGGAAAAGATCTCTCCTGAATAATTATACGCATTTGGCTCGTAATACATTTGATAACATAGTCTGAGTACATCTACGTAATTATAGAAGTCCAATTTAACATTAAGCATCCGAAGAAGGTGAAGCAAAGGTAGGTGCCCAAGCTCCTCCACTAAGGCCCATAAACAACCACCATGCCGCCACTGAATATGAGACCCCAAATTTCATTGCAATGCTCATCAAACTCTGAAAGACCTCCCTTGAGTAATTATATGTATTTGGTTTGTAATACACTTGATAACATAGTCTGCATACATCTATGTAATTATACAAGTCCGGAAGTCCCATTGAACATTATGTGTACAACAGCAATATTATAATTTTCTGCAGTGACTATTATCTTTGGATACGGACCTCTTGTTGATACTTTGGGTTCGATACAGCATGTGCAATCTACTCAAAGTTGCCCTCCACCCCAAGCATCACCGTCCTAGTTCGACCTCAAATTCCAAATGACCTTCAAGTGAAACAATTGACCTTGAAATGAATTTCGGGTAGCCGCCATCTAGGTAGTAATGGTGTGCCAAACTCAACCTATTGCAAGTTATGTAAGAAGATAAAGAAGGATGCTTGTTGATCTCATGAAGTAACAGAATCCTTTTTTAAAAGCAACTTTTACACCCATGTCCCTTTAATATTTCAAAATTATATGATAACCCATGTAATCTTTGTAATTACATCATAATCCATGCAAACTTGCTAGCTCTTACAAAATAACCTTGTGGGTTAACTTCCGAAACATCAGTATTAGCCATACTAGAATCTGTTGACAATAAAAAAATTTAGCCTTTCAGTATATCAAATTTACAAAAAATGCCCAAATCCTTCCACTTCTCTCCTCCAAGTATTTACAAAAATGCCCGCATCCTTCCACTTTTTCTTCTCTCTCTTCCAAGAACTAATCGACAACATGCCTTCCTATATTAAGCTCTGCCGCCCCTCATCCCTCCTCTGACTTCTCATTTCCCCAACTTCTTGTCGATTGCTCACATTACCCGATCCCACATCCATCACCCTCCCAAGCACGGCCTATCTCACTGCATCCTAAAGTAGTTGCAATCTCTCCCCAACTCCCAAGCCCGCACAACCCATCGTCGTGGCTACTAACCTTCCCTCTCTTGAGTTCTTCAAACCCTCCGTTGCTATCGTGTACAGGGGAAGGACAGCGATGGGGAATGACTACAACAACAAAGGGTTTCAACCAAAAATAGGATATGGGGGATCATCGTCAGGTTTGGGAGAAAGAATATCAGTTCATGTTGCAGGAGTTGCATGTATGGCACTTACATGGGTTTGTAATCAACGTGGCACCTACAACTAACCTTCCCAACTCCCAAGCCCGCACAACCCATTGTCGTGGCTACTAACCTTCCCTCTCTTGAGTTCTTCCAACCCTCCGTTGCTATCGTGTACAGGGGAAGGACAGCGATGGGGAATGACTACAACAACAAAGGTTTTCAACAAAAAAAGGAGATGGGGGGTCATCGTCAGGTTTGGGAGAAAGAATATCAGTTCATGTTGCAGGAGTTGCATGTATGGCACTTACTTGGGTTTGTAATCAAGGTGGCACCTACAACTAGCCTTTACACCTCACAATCACCTCAGCATCGCACGGTGAATGACTCCTTCAACCCAGCTTATTGCAACCACTGCTGCATTAGGGTGAAAATGCCCACCTTGCCTCGCATCGCGCATTCAATGCCCCAAGGTACACTTTTTATACCATGTCATTAGATTGTATCAAAGATGTGTATTAGTTTAATGTGGTTAAATTAACTCAGGAAAAGGGTAATGATGTAACATGGAGTAAGTTTATAGAGGTTATGGAGTAATTACGAAGATTACATGTCATGATGTAACATCAAAAATTACATGAACACGGGAGTAGAAATCTCTTTCAAAAAGAAAGCCCAAAGAAACCAAGAAAGAACTGTGCTATGGCATTGCAGAAGATCCACTTGCAAGAAAGATATGCATCGATTCCCAAAAATTCTCTCCATTAGTGGAAGACCATTTTAAGCTAGACAACTTTTGTATATAGTTATCAAAATATTTATCTCTAAGCACCACCTCTTAGGATTCTTTAAGATTCTAAAATTTTATTTTATTTTTCATTACATCTATAAATCCAGAACAAACTAAGAAGAATATACGGGTCTGTATATTTTTTTCCTTTCAAAAAAATTAGAGTCTGTATAGTTTTTTCCTTTCAAAAAAATATACAGGTGGAACTAAGCCAACAAACTATCCAAAAAATCTTCGTGAACCCGCTTAATGGTCTGATGGCAGTGGAGGGTCTACCACCCAAAAAAATCACGGTTCAAATCGTGGGGCGGGCACCTATGCGTGTTTCCTCCTCTTGTTTCAAAAAAATAAAAACAAACTTTGCAAATGCAAAATATCGAAATCGAAGTTGCCCTAACTTGAGAATACTATACCATAGTCTTTGACGAACTTCTTGTGGCGTTCATAAGCATTAAGTCCTCGTATATGGGATTGGTATTGCCTGCCAACACACCAAAATTACTTATAGCATACTAAAAATTTAAAAAAAAACTTTAAATTAAAAAGGTCAAGAAAGAGAGATCACTGAAATCTTACAGCTTCTTCTCTTCCCTCTCGTAGATGTTAGATTTTATAGACCTCAGGGAGGCCATTCCTGCTTTGATCTGAACCACCGCTGCCCTGTTGCTGGGATTTCTCTGTTTCACAAACTTGGCATTACAATAGCACGCATCATATAAAAAAAGATGTTTAAGCTTTTAACTTGTCAATAACATTTCCTGCACCCTCAATTGGACCTCCAAACTAGGGCTGCTAAGAGAATCGAACTATAACGAACATACCTATAGTCGAGTTTGATTCGATAAAGTTTGGCAGTTCGGGTTTGGTTCGATATAGGTTCATTAGTTTATGTTTGAGTTCAAGTTCATTTGCAAAATGAACGTTCGAGTTCAATTCGATAATAGTTCGTTAACAGTTCGTATTTAAGCCAAACATCGTAAAATGAACAAGTTCAAAATTCATGATCGGTAACAAAGTTCGGTAGCTCGATAATCTTAAATCGAATATGTTATGATATATATGTTGTTTCAAAATTTTAGTTGTATTCAATATCATAACATTATACAATTTATACTGTCAAGATAAAACTTGGTTGAGCTGAAATAATTGCCGTAGCTCCGTGGTGATCTAACATGTATGCCCTTTCTTCGTGAATATCTGCATATTGGAGAATCAAAATAAACAAAAATCTAAACTTTTCAACATGTCAAATATATAATTTTGAAAGTTTTAGAATGAACTGGACTGGTTACTTTTCCTAGATTTGTACCCACCAAGACAATGGGAATAGACGGGTCTAAACGACGTAGTTCGAGCATCCACTGATCAATGATAATTATAGATTAGCTTATATTTTACATTGAAGCAAGTTTATCGGCAAGGGGAAAATCCACACCTAGTATTAATTTTGCTGAAAACAATGAACGTGATTATTATAGCACAAAACAGCATGAATATGCATTTTCTATTTATTTAGATGGAAGCAATCAGTGTGCCAAGCAATGGTATGAATCACGAAGGGTTAGGTGTTATTGACGGTGTGTAACATAATCACAGGCATCATAGATTACGCATGGCTAACTTTGATAAATAATGAACGACCTTGTCTACATGTAGGCATAAAAAAATCAACTAAAAAGAAAGAATGTACAACAGTAACGACATATACCAATTCACCCTCTAGATCTCGTCTCCTTGGGTGGCGACAACCCACAAACAAAGATAAATGCTCACCAACCCCACTAAACTCCTATGTGCACAAGAAACATAGGTAAGCATGTGAGCATATTTCACAACAAAGCCATAATTATCATCTGACTCTGTAAGGAGATTTTTCCAATCGCAGACTGATCAGGAATTATAAGTCATATCAAAATAGAACCTTTCCAACTCACTACAGAAAGAGGGGAAAAATGGACCTAATATTAAGAGCAACGATATTTTTTTTATAAGGAAAAGGGTGGCATCCCAAACTGGGAGCCACCACATAGTTAAGAGCAACAAGATTGTGAAGAGGAAGGCACTATGATACCTGTGGTATACCACAGGCCCAAGTTTACAATGTTGTCATCCACCGAGACATTGGCACATAAGTTTTAAAAAGTTGTTGGTATATAGTCCTACCTACGCACAAAGGTCAGAATAGCCAAGAAATGGGTTGAGGACGTGAGTGGGATACCAGAGGTGGTGTAGTGATAGAGAGGGCTACGCGGGCAACATAGCTGATGGTGTTGGCCGCCAGGAACTGCGGAGCGGCAGAGGAGAGGTAGGTGATGTGTCGATGACTCGAGGGAAGGGGGTAGAGTTTGGGGGGCATCAGACGTTCTGGAATGGAGAAGGTATCTGGGAAAGAAAGTGGTTGTGGGATATGGTGGGAAAATTACACGATTCACAGGGGTAGAAACCTTTTTCAAAAAGAAAGCCCGAAGAAACCAAGAAAGAACTGTGTTGCGACATTGCAATAGTCCACTTGCAAGAATGGTATACATTGATTCCCAAAAATGCTCTTCACTATGTTTCTTTCGGTTCTGTCGGATCAGCGGCTGGATGAGTGCTTGCGGTTGCAGTCGGAGGTTCCCTCTCCTGGGGATATGTCTGGCGAGCCGGACCATTTTGAATGGGCAGATGGAAGATTCTCTGTAAAGAGTGCTATGGGAAGCTGTGTGGTGGAGTGGGACCGAGATTCCTACTCGGGTTAAGGTGTTCCTATGGTGTCTAAGGAGAAACTGTTTGTGTGACAAAGTAAGGAGGGGGAGATTGTTTGGTGTGGCAGATCTGAGCTGCGATGGATGCGAGGGTTGTTTGGAGGATGTGGAGCACATATTCTTCGGTGCACGTCTGGGAAGCGTTGGGGCTGACTTGGGTCCAGGCATCCAGCTTGGAGCATTTCTAGAGATCTATTCGATCGGTGGGTCTTGGGTCCTCGGACAACGTCTTGAGACCATTTGCCGTCCTTTGGGCTATTTGGGTGGGCAGGAATGATAGCATATTCAAGGAACAACGGTTTTACTACGAGAATGTACTCGCGCATTGTAATGCTTTGTACAACTTCTGGATATCCAACTGATGTACCCTCTTGCTATTAATGAAAGAGTTGGTGTGATGACTCCTGCCTTGGGAGTGCTCCCCCTTCGTGTTTTCGGTCAAAAAAATGCTCTTCACTAGTGGAAGATAATTTTAAGCTAGATAATTGTTGTATATAGTCACCAAATTCTTGCCTATAATCATCACCTCTCTTGAACTTTGAGATTCCAAATTTTTATTTTATTTTTCTTCATTACAGCTACAAATCAAGAACAAACTACAGAAGAAAATACATGTGGAACTATACCAACAATCTATCCCAAAAAAATACCATGGTTCAAATCCTGGGGCAGGGCATATGTGTGATTTTTCCCCTCTTGTTTCAAAAAATAAATAAATACAAATTTTGCAGATGCAAAATATCGAATCAAAGTTGCCCTAACTAGAGAATACTAGACCATAGTCTTTGATGAACTTCTTGTGGTGCTCGTAAGCATTATATCCATGTATATGGGATTGGTATTGCCTGCCAACGCACCAAAATTACTTTTCACATAACAAAAAAAAACTTAAAAAATATTTTAAATTAAAAAGGGTGAAAAATAGAGATCATTGAAAGGAAGCTTACAGCTTCCTCTCTTCCCTCTCGTAGATGCTAGATTTTAGAGAGTTGGGGAGGCCATTTTTCCTGCTTTGATCTGAATCACCTCTGCCTAATCCCACGCCTTGCAGCTATTATTGCCGGGATTTTTCTGGTGACCCCTCTATCAAGAAGAAAATTCACAAACTTGGTATTACGATCGCGTGCATCATATTTTTTTTAATCATAAAAGAAACAGACGCTCCAACATCTAACATGTCAATGACCTTTACTACGCCAACAATTGGACCTCTGAAAACGCACTTTCAACCTTACAATCCGCAACACTAAAGTTTTAACTAATACGCTACATATCGGCCAGCCCCATGAACAACTTCCAATAAATCTACAAGGTCGATGGAGAAATTCGACTTCTCCTGTTACGCTTTCAGTCTGACACTCAATAACAAAAGAAATCAGATGTCATTAACAGGACTCTATTGAAGAAGAACCGAGACATCGAAGGCGAACATTGTCACCTCACTCCGGGACGAGGGCTTAGGGATGTGAAAGTTAGCTTGACACTAACCCTCTTAAGTCTTAACCATTTAGTCCAAAATTAAAATGTGTCCAACCTGGTTGAAAATGTAGATACATATAATTTTCCGACTTGCATCTGGATCGTGGTTGCCCCACAAGCTTTCCTCAGTGCAAGCCAAATATATTCATATAACTAGTAGTCGTGTTACCAACCCTTGGTTAACGCACAACAATGTATAGTAGTCGTGGTACCCACCCTTGGTTAACGCACAACAATGTATCTATATTGAGGTGCTAGATAATATTGTATAAACATAGCAGTGTGCCTATCACCCAAAGGAGCAGGGTTAAAATCCCCCTCCCGTATATTTACCTTGTCAAAAAAAAGTGATCAGGTTTGGAGTCGGACCAACATCGTGTGGCTTGCACATGACGACCACCCCACCTTATAGGGAGATGTTAGATTGGTATGCGGTTTTGGGCATGAGGACAGTCCGCACCTGTTTACAGTGGTGTGGTCGATTTGGTGTGCAAGGAACAAGACATTTTTTGGAGGGGAGGGTTTTAATGTGGGAGGTGTATTGGGGCAGTGTAGGGCACTCTGTTTGTCATGGTAAAGATGATATGATGCAATACCCGCTTTTCTTATATATATACATATACACATTGTGGTGGGTCCCAAAGTGGGACACCACCCTTTATCTCTTGCAAAAAAAAGTAGTGGGGCTGATTTTTTATCTCAGCAATTTGACTTGTGTTGAATCAATGAAAATTTGTGTTTGCAACGAAATAAAACCAACCATTAATAATATTGATGGACAGACGATTTGAATAGGCGGTATAGAATAAAAAATACAGCATTAAAATTACATCTTTGTAATGTTCTAGGTTAGATGGAAAAATGAACACATTGGCGACTATATCCAAAGAATAAAGTAGATGTTTTTTTTGTAATGAAAAAGATTCATATCTTTTACAGATCGGTGGTAAGGTGCAGAAGCATATGCATGCATGTATAAGATGAAGAGAAGTAAAAATACATGTAAAAGACCAAAATTTAAATGATAATATTTTACGGAAATAAAAATACATGGCATTGATTCTTTCTGATTATCAATCACGATATGTACAAGCAGACACCTTATCAAGGAGATGGGAAAAATAAATATATTAATTATAACATAAAACAGCACCACTGTGACCTTGTTAATATTTTGTATTGTACAACGTTCCTACATGAAAAAATTGAGAAGGGTAGTGGGATACAAAGAGGACATTCCTTGTAATCAACATAAATATAAAACAATGAAAGATTAAAATGAAAAAAATTATTGATGCTTTCTTTTTTTGAGTCCAAAGAGGGGGAAACATACTATGGTATTCGCCCCAAATTCATTAAAAAACTGGGTAGAGTTACAAGAAGACTTACAGTAACCAAGACTCGAGAAGAGTCTTGGAGTGGAAAACTACATTATCGCAATGAAAACATTGCAAGGAAAAAAGTGCACTATTCCGTGATAGGACGCAAAAGGTCCTCTCTACGGCGTTGTTTAGCCAAAAACAATGACTCCCAAAAAAAGATCCAGGTTTTGTTTATCCAGCCATTCTGCACCCAGCTCCAACCAAATTACAAATGCCTTTTCACAATGAAAGAAGAGGTGCTCAACCCTCCCAATTTGTGTTTCACACAAGGGACATCTATTAGAGATCTCGAGAAAAGTCTTGCACACCGGTCCCTCATCATAATCCGCCTACGTCATAAGAGCCATATAAAGAAACTGATTGTGTTTGTCATCTTTAAATCTCAAATAAAGCGCGATCACGAACTAGAGCCTTTGTCCTCGACTGAGGGGGTCTATTGTTAGCTTTGTAGGCACGTCTTACAAAGACAGTTATTCTTCCACACCCAGTGGTCTCGACTCTCAATCGGTCTATCAACCTACTGATGGATTCAAGGAGGCTAAGGAATTCCTCCAGTTACTAGTCAGAGAAGTCCATTAAAAAGGAGGCATCCGGTAGCTATCGATCCAACAGTCGAAAACCCGCACTTCACGATCAGCAGCTAAAGTAGAGAGGTGGGGAAAATTGGAAGAGAAAGCTCTCTGACCTGACCAGTTATCGGTCCAGAAGGTAAAAGATTTACTCATGGTTTTAAAAAACGTGCCTCGAGGCGCCGAGGCGTAAGCCTCGAGGCGGTTTTCCATGAAAACCGCCTCGAGGCTATAGCCTCGGTCTGGATATCTGAGGCGTAAGCCTCAAACACCCGAGGCGGTAACGAGGCGGTCTGGAGGCGCCGCCTCGATCTGTTGTGCATTTTTTGGGTAAATAAATAAAAAAATTATATAAATATATACTTTTATAATAATATTAAAGTTATAAAACATATTTTAGCTACAAACATACAAGTCACAATCATAATATTGTACTATAGTATCATTATATGTTACTCCCTAAACATACCATTTCATAAATATATAATTATACATTTATATTACAATCATCATTGCATCAAAGAAATCATACAAGTGTACAAGGATTGTTTCTAATTAGTATGAACAAATTTTATATCAACAAATGATACTCAATTGCTTATATCGCTACAATGAGTATAATATATGTTTAAGAGAATGTATATTTTGTAAGAATATAAGGAATTCACATATTTACAATATTAATATTATTTAATCACGAATTAAAACTAGCATGTATGGTTAATATGGTATATTTTGTACATCTATTAAATTTGAAATATTCAAAGTTAGGATTTATGATCGTATATTATGTCAATGTTTGAAGTTTACAGTTTTATGATACATAATTATGTTAAATAATAATTTTGACACGTATTTTCTCTATAAATCGAGGCTTACGCCTCGCCTCAATAACGGAAAACAGCCTCGATCCGCCTCATGTTTTTTTAAACCTTGGATTTACTATCACCCAATACTGGGCTAAAAATTCCTGAAAGCGGTGTATCATTGAGTTAATACTTTTCCAGAAAGCCGAAGGATGAAACTGTGAGGGTTGAGGCATCGTATCCCAAAATTGTCCATATTTTTAGATATAAGGATGTTATCTTACACCAATTAGATATATTTGACATTATCATCATCGCCTCATGTGCTAGTAGCAAAATCACCAAACAGCTCAAGATAAACGAGAAATAAGAAGCCCAAAATCTCACTTATTTATTTGGAATACATGTTCCTCATACCCATAAAAAAAGTTGTTATATGATGCATAAATGGATACGCAATATTTTCGGGCTTTTATTTGGCTTGGAAAAAAGATTCACAAAATTCATCCCAAAAGAGGGAAAATTGAACACATTAGTTGATTTATCAGAACTATAGAGTAGATTTTTTTCATGAAAACAAAAAAGACATCTATTAGCAATCGGATGATAATCCTATAAAAGTAGTTATCACCAACTATAAAACAACAATAATTGAGCTAAAATATTTAGTATCTTATAGTTGGCGACATCAGCCTTGGACCATTTAGAAATTCTGGTGATATGGAGTAATTTTGTAAACATTAGTTGTAATATTAAAACTTTAGAGTTAGTAATAAGCTTTTAAAATTGCTTTATATAAATATTCAAAATCTGACACAAAATATTGAAAATTGGAGGTAAATAATGAGAAGATACGATGAGGCATGTAGATAGTTTGTGATTCCTACAATTTGATGTGTTGAGTAAGAGGAATTTTATTCTTGCAACATATTAAAATGAAAAATTAATAGGAGATAGCAAGGAAAAAAAGTAAAATGTATGGAGTAGAAAGAGAGAAACCCAACATTAAATTACATCTTGATGGTCTTTCATAGTAGAGAAAGAGTGCATTGTTTGTTATATCAGAATAATGTAGCAGATGGTTTTTTAGGAAGAACAAAGACAAATACATTTTACTAATCAGAATTTCAAGAATAATGCATAAATGCCAACATGCATTGACTACAAAATGAAGTTACAAGATTTAACACAAAATCAGCAAGAGGTTGAGACAATATAGGGTTAAGGAGACCTGAAGTACTGATATAGCAGGAGACCGCGTGACATAAGAAGAATTGAAGAACCCAACTTGAGGGAAGAAAGTACATGAATAAGCATAGGTTTATATGTAAGTTGCCTTTACAAATATCCGGTAATTAAGAGGACTAAACCGATGGTTTGAAATTTTTTGAAGATCATAATATAAAAGGAAATAGAAGCTCATAATCTCCTTTATTTGCGAATATTATTTCCTAAATCAAAAAAGCTGCAAATGGTTCCTAAAAAGGCATCCAAAATTGCCTCGCCTTTTTTGGTATAAGTACGTCTATTCATATCAAATAAGCATACATGAGGTTATTATCATCGTGTAGTTTCAACAATAAAATATGATTTATTTCGCAACATACTAAGAATTGGATGCTGCTATGTTAAGAAATCAGATGCTACTTCCCTAACACACATCGACATCTAAGAAAATTATATAAAATCCCAAATAACAATAATAATAATAATATTTCAAATATTTATATTACATGAAATGAGGAAGATACAACAGAAATCGTATTGCAGTGGTCATTGACATAACTTAGGCTGATATACAACCGCGCCTAATTATCAAATAATCTACTAAATTTAAGTGGAACTGGAATCCTTTTCACTTGCATAGTAAGATATTACAAAAATTAAAAGTGATTCTCCCTCTCTTCAAAGAAGCCCACAATAGTCTCTCATTAAGATAAGTAACATCACACATCCCCAACAAGCAAAAAACAAAGACATAAAATGGAATTTCAGTTGTTTTGTATAAAACTAATGATCAACCAATATTTTAAAACAACATCAATAAGAAGAAGAAAAGTAAGCTGGTGTTTATATCGGGAGGCATATGGTAGTAATTATTTATGGCAATACCACCTGCAACCAATATTGTAAAAGAGGAGTTTTATCAGTGCAAAGAAAACTTCACAGGACATAGCAGTATGTAGATGATATTATTAAAACACATCAAATAATATCCTCATTAAACATGAATGATAATCGTAAATGAAACAGATAATCAGATAAGAAAATAAAGGAAACCTGAAACTCTGAAGAGCAATGACAACCAAACATACTAAATCCATATAAACCAACATAGCACACACTGACATGGAGAACCCAATTAGAAATGGGAGAATATCTAGAATACTAATAAGTAACAGTTAATGGGAGACGAAAATTACGGTCGATAAGCTTGTATAGACTGTATGGATGGTTAGAAGTTCAATCTTTTGTAAAAATTGTTCATTAAACTAACAAGAAGCTGTAAAATGGTTCCCAGAAAGGCATCCAAAATCTCCCTACTTTTTTAGTTGTGAGGACATTTATTCACATCAAGTAGATATTTCTGAGGTTAAGATCATTGCCTTATATCAATAATGAAAACAACCAATAACTTAAAATATGCCAAAAGAAGAGGCTCAAAAGCACGTTTATTTACAATTCCTGATTATTTTGAGAGGAAAAAGGGTGGAATTCCAATATGGGACCCACCTCAACGCATATTTTATAAACAATTCCTGATTCTTAAACCCTAGAAAGCTTCTAGGTGATGACAAGATAGACATCTAAAATTGCCAAACCTCTTTTGGGTTAGAAAACAAAAATTCAAACCATTCATATTCGCATGTGTTTGTTTCATTGCCTCTTGTGACTAACATAAATAATTATTAACTCAAAACAAAACAGCATACGGGAAGTAAAAAATTTCTAGCCAAACATCATGATTTTAATATAAGTCGGATTCTCCACTCTGCCTGCAACTAATAAAATTACAGATCCACATATAATCAAATAAATAGTAATCTCTTTACCATTATATTTCACAACAACAAAGCATTTTCTCACGTTAAGCAGGTCAGCTACATAGATTCTTTGCCTCCATTGAGATCTATCTTGGGTCATTCTCATTCTCGATCTTAGATTCAAAAACTAAGATCCCATCGTATAGTCTCATTCCAACACTTCTTGGACCTTCCTCGCCTTTTCTTAGCCGGCTCAACATCTCGAAACTCGCATCTCATAAGTGGTGTATCAGCCAACCTTCTTTGCAAATGGCCAAACAACCTTAAGCGATGTTTTTGCATCTTATCCTCGATCGAAGCTACATTCTGAATCTGATATTTTTGTGTATGTCCACACATCCACCTTAGCATTTTTATTTTTACTACCGCCATTCTCCGCATGTGTCTATGGTTCACGGGCCAACAATCAGGTCCATAGAGCATAGCAGGTCTCAAGGTTGCAGAAATCCGTAGTCGGTACTTGGTCGGCTGGGTCAAGGACTAAGGATTAATCAACAGTCAGGTGACAAGTCGGATTTAATCGACCATTAGTCGATTTTGATTTTTTTATTTTAAATGTATAAATAATTTTTTATGCATCTATTCTTAAATATTCGTATAGATTTATACACTATCATGATGAAATAAAAGAAGTAATTGACTTTAAATATAACACATCAAATCTCATCATCTCTAGCAGATACCGGCACAGAACCATGGCATCTTTTCTCATTGTAGCACCTTCCTCAATAAATTCTCTAGCAAACTCTCAGAGGAATTTTTTTCTACTAATCTGTCGCACTTCTTGAGCTTAGGTAATCTTTTACAACTCCTGCATTGATGGACAATGCAGTGTCTGCCAAAATCGAATAACATATTTTTCACCATTCACACCTAGCATTCCAATAATATTAACATGTTAATCTTGATTCTTGATTTCTGATAATGCTTTATTTGCAACATCGCAATAATACCACCATATTTTTAAGCATATTAGAATAAGTTTGCTTTTAAAAAGGTGAAAAAATAAAATAAAAAAATACGTAAAAGTCCCTCGAGTAGTCGACCTGATTAGTCAAGTTAACCGATTAATGGCGGACTAAGCCTAGTCGAGTTGGGTACCCCCTACTCCCGACTCGTCCGACTTTTACAACAGTGACAGGTCTCACGGCTGCTTTGTAAAATCTTCCTTTGATTTCAAAGGAATTTTCTTATCACATAGAACAGTAGAGACTCATCTCCACTTTAGCCAATTTGCATTTATTCTATAAGTAACATTTCCTTCAATTTCGCTATCATGTTACAAAATAGATCCCAACTATCTAAAAGAATCTTTTTCTGAATGTTATCATCGCCAATCTTCACCTCAACTATGTCAGCATTGCTTCCATCAAAAGTGCAGTACATATACTCAATCTTAGTTTTACTTATATGAAATCCTTTAGTCCCTAATGCATATCTCCATACCTCAAGCTTCTCATTTACTCCATCTCTAGTCTCATCGATCAACACAATATCATCAGCATACACCAAGGTATCTCATCCTGAATGTGACTAGTCAACTCGTCCATAATCAAAGTAAAAAGAAATGTACTCAAAGTTGAACCATGATGCAGACCAATGTTGATGTCAAATTAGTCAGTCTTCCCAGACTGGATCCTTACACAAGATGAAGTCATATCATACATAACCTTTGTGAGGTTAATATATAGGACATGTACTTGTCTCTTCTCAAAAACTCTCCACAATAACTCTCGGGGGACAAAGTCATGAGCTTTTTCCAAACCAATAAAAATTATATGGGCATTCTTCCTTTTAGCTCTATAAATCTCCATTGTTCTCCTCCCATGAGCCTATTTTCAATAAAAGCTTAATTAAAAACAATTTAAAACTAACTAAAAATGCATGCAAGGGGCCTATCTACAAATAAAATAAGCGAGAGGGTTTCTTTGTAGATTTCCAAGCATGCAAGGATATGTACACAATCCTAGAAACTTGGTGAGTAGGCACTACAAATTGCCCATGTACGTGATCGGCGCATGTGAGGGAACTGTTTGGGGTGAAGGGCAAAGCTCAGGCAACGTGGCAGGCGGGCAAGGAGCAGAAGTGGCTTGAAACCACTGAGCTTGCTAGTGTGAAGTGAATGGCTCAAAGCAGACCCAACACCATCAGATCACATTGATGAGACAGCTCGGATCAAGCGTGGGGTGGACGGATGGATCCTATGTAGAGGCGATCTGACCACTGTGACTATTGCACCTAAGAATCGTTGGATCAGGCCGAGGACCCGATCCAACTGGGCATGTAGTTCTTGCTCCTTTGTAGGCGATGGTGGATGAGAGGAGCTCCGACGAACACTAGAGAACTCCGCCAAGGTTGGAATTGGGTGTTTGAAGGTCGACGGAGTTCCTAGGAGTGAAGGAGGGCATGTTGGCCAAGTGGCGATGCGGTTGTGGAGCTCCCAATCGTGGGTCAATGCATGTTTATCGAAGAAAACGAGGGAGATTGGAGCTTCATCGCTTCGACCAGTTAGTGACGTAATGTAGCGCATGCATGAGTTAGGGACAACATGTGATGCGAAAAAAGGGGTTGAATGGGGTCCTATGGAGAAGTTAGAGGTGAAGGACCAATGTAACCTTCATGTGCAAGGAAGAAGACAGAGTGAGGCGAGAGGGAAATCTGGAAAAGGGGGGATGGTGATCGAGGGATCGGCAAAGATTCCAGTGATATGTTGAAGGTGGTGGAGTGATCAAGTTGGATGGAGAGTGTGTGATGTAAATTTAAATCAGAAAAAGGTAAAAAGGGGCAAGATTAAAGGTTTCCTGATGAAGAGAAAGGAGTGGTGTGAAGGCATGTGCTAGACCTCGAAGAGAACTATGGGTCGTTGCTCGAAGCACTCGATTGGTGCGCTGAGCATGAGCAACTCACAAAGGCGGCTGTAGTGCGAAGGGACTCCACCAGATCTCACCAAAGGTCCGACCCGTCGTCGCTCAACCACAGGTCATCAGTTAAACTTTGAAGGAGGGTAGTGGCTCGAGTGGCTTTCGCATAAAGGTGTATCAAACGTTTCAAGCGGTGAAGGGTGTAGTCTTATGGTGCAAGTGAGTGAGTGGAGCAGTGATTGGAGAGGCGTGGGGAGATCTAGAGGAGGGACGAGGGCGATGACCGAGCGATCGATGAAGGAGTTGGGACGTCAAGGAGTCGAGAGGTAACTACTCGATGGTGAGACGACTCATGGAAGATGATGAAGAAATATGTGAAGAGAGGGCTATCGATGTGAAAACATGGGAGAGAGGAAGTAGGCGGAGGTTGACGACGCACAAGGACCATTGGATTTGAGGATCCAACGACCTTGATGGGCTCAGTCAACTGGTCAGCGATACGAGAGAAAAGGCAGTGTACCGAGACATTAGAGGCACATAGGCTCAAAGGATCATCGTTGAATCAAGAGATCCAACGACTGGGAGGCGAGGCAGGAGCTGATGAAGAGTTGGGTCGTGTGGCTGGCTTTACTTGCAAAGTTAATACAATTAAAACATTCACTTTGTGATTTTACTATTTTTTGTATTTTTAATAAAGACTTTACTTACATAAAGACAAATGTACGGATTAAACTAATTTTTGAGGTTTTTGGGGTGGGAGAATCAGGAATTATAAGCATTTTCAAGTTTAACAACCGCTGAAGACCACTGACACAACACAAAACCCTGAACAAGCTTTTTTATAGGAAAAGGAGATGCACCCATAATGTTGCACCCCGAGTGAAATTTACTGCTAATTATGATAAATGTATTTTTTATATAATAATCACATACATATTCCAAAACTGCCATACGTTTGGATTTTATAGTGCCCATCTCCACAAAGTAAAACATGATAGATCAAACTCTGTTAATAATACGTGCCCATCTCCAAGAAGCAAGATATTTTCAGGTTTCAGGTCTTGATAATTACACCTACGTAAATTTAAAATGGTCAATATGTAAATGCCAGTATCTCATATTTAGTACAACGTATGCGTGTGAAAACTCTTTTCCAGGCAATTCGATGGACGGATTGGTGGAATTAGACATAGAAGGATGAGAGTGGGAGTGTCCCAACTCCATCTCACCCCCTTGTTTCTTGGGTCTCCTTGCCAGTTGTAAACAGTGAAAAGAACAACCAAAGACCTCTAAATTTTCCAACGTCAAATTGTTCAATATCCATGAAGAAGCGGAGAGAATTTCAACGATTCAAATGATCTGCTGGGATTTTCAGTTCACAGAACACGCAAACTTACTTAGAATAAAGATGGTGGAGAGGGATGGCGCTGGCCGCTAGAAGAGAAGAGAGATGAGGCGTCGTTGGTACCTCACAGCTCGTAGAGAGGGGAGGCGCCGCAGCGGAGACCGGATGAGGATTGCGGCAAGAGGTGGCGTCGTTGGTACCTCTCAGCTGGCCGCTGGCGGAGATGGTGGACGCCTGAGAGGAGTGGCGGAGAAGGCAGAGAAGGTTGGCCGCTGACGGAGAGGGATGGCCGCCGGTTGAGAGGAGTGGCGAAGAATGCCGTGGACAGGCGCCGGACGGCACTCGTCAGATGGGCTGCGGGGACGGTGAGAAGGTAGGGTTTCAGAGGCTGTGCCTAAAGAATGGGCGGACGAAATTGGGATGCGGTAGGAGAGGGTGGGGGCGCCAAAACCATCCCAAGGTGGTGCTTTTTCGCGTGTAATTGCCTTGTCTAATGCCTTGTGTTAGGACTTGGGGCATCAGTCATCTTTGTGGAAATTCTTTTAATTTTGTAAAGGTTTGTGCTTTTAAGATTCTCAATATTCGTATTTCCCGAAACATATTTCCCGAAGCGACACTTCATTTCACTCTTTTTATTTATACTTCAAGCACGATTGTTATAATATATAGTTCATTGACCACTTTAAGACGGACCGATCTGAAGAAGATCATTGCTTACTCTTTAGTAGCCCAAATGAATATGGTGACTATTGGTATGTTTAGTCGTACGGTAGTTGTTTGGTCACCTATTTTGAATGTTAGACACACAAGCAAGGTCAAAACATGTTTGCCAGACGTGCAACCCACCAACCTACTAGCAATATGGTAGAAGACATAGCATGTCGCAACAAAGGATTGGAAGGCACATGCTTAAGTTCGACTCGATAAGGACTTGTGTGTCTGGCTCATTAATACCCCTAAATATAGTCCCACATCTAAAACTCACAAAGATTGAGTGTGGTTTATAAGTAGTGGGGATTACTACTTGACACTTGGGCTTAAGCATTTTGGGTAGTTGTCAATGGGTCCATCTAGGCACATACCTAACAAGTTGCCAGGACCAGTTTCCTCAATAACGAACCGGAGACCTAAGCCTGGGACATTACAGCCCGAGCCGTAATTTTAGGCTCGATAGCTTAAGGAGTCGAGACCAAGCTGAACAGAGAATATATATAATACACACGTAAAAACTAGGCCCATTTGAATACGGTGAAAGGCCAATTAACGGTCAGACCCATATCGTTTGGTAATAAAGTAAATAATTCTCTTCTCGGTACACGTTTTCAGGGACAATTATAGTATTCTACAAGACAAACATTGTATTGATCAAATCTCAATTTAGTCAATTTTGCATAGTTTCAGGTTCAAACGTAAAATTATCGAAGAGCACAAGCATGGCTTTTGAGGTTGCACAACACAATCCAAAACCAAAATGTCAAAACCAAAACCCTAACTCGCCCCCTTCCTCTGTCAACTACTTGGATGCACTGCATCCGCACTTACCCCCCTCCTCTGTCAAATGCACGATAGTTGGTGACCGCCCCTCCTCCCCATGATCAGCACTGCCCCTCCTCCTCCACTCGACCTTCTACCTTCGGATAGATTCTTGGATATTGATTTGCATTTCTTTATATTCCTGTAGAGAGCCAAATCATTTTATGCACCCCAAACTCCAAAGTGGCAGATTGTAGATCTTGGTTTTCCCCTTTAATTTTATTTACATGTTTCTATATATAGTGAATTAGTGATTTGACATGGATACAAGAAAAAGAATATAACAATGTCAACCAATTGACCAAAATTTGGGTTCTTTTATAAATTTCTAAAACGCAACTCACATTGATTGCTATTGTAGTATATGTGTTCTAATAAGTATCAACACATTTTATGACGTTTTTATAAATGGTAATAATCGAGTAATCATCTCGGAATGGATACCACTGAAAAATAAGCAATCAACAATAATGATAGTGGTGTTCATGATGATACACTTGAAACGAAAAGAGGGAAAAAAGATCGGAAGTTTGGATTGAAAGAGTAGAGACCGGGGAAAATGGAGTCCTCAAATTCAAATGTATTCATTGTGGTAAAACCTTTTCTGTTACTAAAGGAGGTCCTACCAACACACTTGATAGACACTTAAAGTATAAATGCCCAGACAAAAGCTTTTGCAAATTGAGAAAATGCAGCAGGGGAATCACCCATGATTGTTCAAAAGTTTGAGAAAGTGCATTTTAGAAGGTTGGTAGTTAAAATGATCATATATGCATAATGTTCTTTTCTAGTGTGGAAAGGCATAGTTTTAGAAGGTGTATGTCTTATGTATGCCCTCAATATCAGCCATATTCTCATCAAACTATTAGGTTGGATGTTTATGAATGATTATGAAGAAAGAAAGGTTGGCATAAAAATAGTTCTTCATCGTTATTAATAGACTCAGCTTTATGTTGGAAATGCGAGCCCACGGCGAGCCATTATGCAATAAATATTATTGCATATATCATTCCCTGATCTGAAATGAAGAATGAATAATTTGCATAATAGGTCCCTTAGTACAATTAGGGTTATGTACCATGGCCATCTTAATAATCATACAGATGCTGATTCAACTATTGAATCATAGAGGCTGGTGCTTGGATGAATACCTAAAGAGTTAGATTGAGGACTCGTCAAGCACCGTCAAATGATTGTTAAGAGATGATCTCCAGCCTGAGTAGGAGATGGCTATCCTTATCTCTTTAGGCTGATATCTGACCGACCTCTTCATGCAGGTCCTCGGCATAGGAATAGAGATTCGGAGGTGTCAGATTAGTTAGGTCAAAGAGTTGACTTAACGAGATCGAGATAACAAAAGTCCTATATCGTATGCTGTCATGATATAGGCACACATCCTCTGACCGGAGACAGATGCGTTACTATATGTCTAAGTATGTACATTTGGCAGACCAATAGGTTGATGACCTAATCAAGGTCTATACACCGGCGCGCTGGTGTGCATATAAGGGCATATGAGTAATACGATCTCTCAAAGGGATCATACAGGTTCAGTTACTGAACCGGAAGACATGAGCTCACTCATGAGATATTGGGAAGAATCAAATTCCATGCGCATGGTCGTCTCGCTTTGGAAGCTTGACTGAATTTGTAGGTTTGATATATACTTTTAGTATATGATCAAGACCTAGGTATGATATACGCTTTTGGAAAGTGTATGATCGATACCAACTCCCAATGATCGAATGAGAAACTTACTGATAAAACCATGAAGTAGACAGTATAAAGTTGATCCAATACTTCGGGTTTATTCTGAGTCTTCCAGTATGCAGGATGTACAGGTATTGGGAATACCTGAGGGTGATTTGATCATAAACGATTGTATAACCATGACGCTTCCATTCCTAGGGAGTGATGAATCGGGTCTGGATTTTAGTGACTCCTCTCAGTAGAGAAGTGATCTGATCTTGGTCTAAATGTTGGACATTGATCTGAATGTGATTCAGATACAATGAGAAGATTAGATTTACGGTCTTGATTTAATCAAGCATCTATGGGAGGCCCGCGATCTGGTTTTGAGATATGATCTCAATATCCATGTCACTATACGTGGAACAATACAATCGTCCTGTCCTTATCTCCAAGTATCTGCGGAGAGATTGCATTATTCTTGAATGGTTCGAGAATAATTCCATAAGATCTAAGCAATGAAGAAATGACGATTAAATGTGATTTAATCATATTGATGTGTGAAGAAATTATCCAATGTAATTAAATGTGATTTAATTATTATGGATAAGAATAATGTGGATAGAAATATCCAATTATTCATAATATATTATAAATGTGATTTATAATGTATTAGAGAGAGCTAATTATAATTTATATGTGTTGATTAATTATTATGTGTATTGGATACACATTGTGTAATTAATTGACAATGTAAATTATATGTTGTTTTGGGCTGTGAATATGATTCACAATTTTTCCATGGCAAGATTGCAATATTCTCAAATATAATTGTGAATTATTTTTGAAGAATAAAAGCCAACAAAAGTTGTTGGAAATAAATAAAGGAGATTTTCAAGGAGATATGCAATCTCATGGATTTCCATGAGATTGCTCTCTCCATGGAAAATATTGGGCGGCACACCATTCCTAATAGGAATGTGTGGTCGTCCACATGGAAGGTGCATGGAGATGAAATCTCCATGCATATTCTCTCCTTATTTATTGATTTGATTTAGGACTAATTTATATTTGATTTTGTCAAATATATTTTAACCTGAATTTGTTGGTTTTACCAACAACAATCTTGACCATTGGATTGACATAAATCAATCTCACCCAATTATTTTATGTGTCCCATGGATTGAGATCCATGGATCCCAAAACCCTATAAATAGAGAGGCATACCATGCTCTCTCTTTACACATGAATATTGGAGCTCTCTCTTTCTCTTTCTTGGTACACGACTACCCCCTCTCCCTCTAATTGGTGGCCGACCACCAAACCCTAGAGGAGGGAATCATCGACGCCATCGCCACCGCGCCGCCGCTTCGATATTCTTCGGTTCTCCGTCTTCCTGGTGTGCTACACCCGCGAAGGAGACGTTCGATCTCGTGTGACGAGATCAGGAGCAACCATGCTTGGATCATCTTCTTGGATTGCGAGGACAACGCGGTTCATCCCCGCGCTCGCAAGCGGTCTCACCGACGATCGGACTTGAGATAGGAGGTCTCTTTCTTTAGAGACTTGATCGACCACGCTTCAAGAGGTATTGCATTATACTTGTGTGTGGTTATAGATGAAACGATCTGAGAATGGTTCTCGGATCATGTGGTTTCATCGAATAAAAATTTTAAATTCCGCTGCACCTAACAACTAGTGCGACTAGTCGTTCTTCGTCGTATCCGATACGACGATCACGCTTCCGTGATGCACTTGAGGATAATTCAATATCCTTCAAGTGGTATCAGAGCCTTAGGTCGACGGTTTCGAATATGATTCGAAAAACCGAGGACGACTTGGGTTCGTTAAGGTCGCGAAAGTTTTTATCGCATTTGATTTCGCTGATCTGTTTAGTAAATAAATTCGTCACTGTTTAAATTATTTAAACATGAATTTAATACTTGGATTTTATTCCCCATTAAATAAGGAAATCATAGGATCTGAGTTTACGTAAATCGGATTTCGTATGCTCTAGATATGGTTGTTTTAATGAACATGCATGCACTATTGCGGGAACTGTAGATCTGAACGTGATTAAAATGTTAATTACTGTTTAGACTTGCCTCGAAATGTGTGTAACATCACTTGGGTTCTGTCCTAAATCAAATTAGCAATCTACAAAAATTGATTTTGTCTAATTTGGATTTAATATGATTGAGATATGCTAATTTTAGTAAGTAGGGGTCACTGCTGAAATTACAGTCCTGATCTAGAACCAAGTGATTGTCAATTAGTGAAATTAATTGTTAATCTCATGAAATAATCATGAAAAATATTTGTGAAATATTGGAAGTTGATTATTTACATAATTGACATGGCCTCAACCAATTAATTGATTAGATTTGATCTAAATCTTAATTGGAAACACAATCATCAAACTTGATGCTTGTATAGTGACTGTCATTTAATAAATTAGTGAAATTAAATTGTTTAATTTCCTAGAATAATTGTGCATAAATATTTGTGAAATATTTGAGGATAATTATTCCCTTAAATGACATTGCCTTAACCAATAATTGATTAGATGTGATCTAGATCACTAATTGGTTACATGATCTAAATGATCAACATTCCAACAAACATGTTGCTTGAATAGGACTTGGGATTTGTTTAGCAAATCTCATTAAAATGTTAATAAAAAATTGTTTTGATTATTATTATATGGTATAATTTCGATTTAAGAACCGATGATCATCTCAAGTACAAAATGATTTATTTTGCATTATCCTTTCTCGAGGTGGATATGGTGTCTAGTCGGAGAGCATTGGGGTTACGGGTTGCAACGTATGTGGTTCGTTCCACTCTCGTCGGTACTGGCCATGACAGCGGGTAGGGTTAGTATAATGCTTAAGAAATCATGATGTATTTCTAATTATTAAAATTCGAAATAATACGTATTTGAGATAATACCATAATTCAAGTAACTATTAAAATGTTTGTTGGATATTAATTGGATCATTGATTTAATATGATTAGATTAATTGGAATCCAATTAAAATTGAAACACTCTATTTATGAATAGAGATGTTATTTCCCTTGGAAGAATTAATCATAATGAATATGATTCATAGTGATTAATTAGAATTTGAATATGATATGGAGGATCACATAAGTGACATCCATGGTCTCCCGTCAAGGCGAAGGGTTCCGTCGCCAGGGATTGTGTGTAGGAGACGCCTGTCCGAAGTGACAGCTCTTGTATGCAAGCGCATCTGCATCGGGCTCTTTGCTTCTCGAAAGAGTAAGGCCGTATACGTAGTGACCCCAATATCGGATCCTCATATTATTGGGGCGATATTGGATTGCGTATAGCGAGTACTATTCCTGTTGACGGTTGGTTCAATTAACGACGGGTCAACATCGCCTCAGGGGTGGTGGGCCCGGGTGTTAAAGACCGAATTGGGAAATGCAAGTTGGACTTGCAAAGCGGAATGTGTTCCCGCTTCTTTTTATCCGAGTTGCAGATTCTCATATTATTGGGATGTAACAAAGATAAGGAAGGAGATCCCAGATCTTGTTGAGATATAATGGTAAGTATATCTCTTACATTGAAAGTGATTAAGGGAATGAATTTTCAGTGTTGACAAGACAAGACAACTTTGATATAAAAAAATCCTAAATCAAAGTAAAACATATATATATTTATATATTTATGCAAATTTCTTATTTCAGATAATCCTTCATTAAAACCCACTCAATATTATACTCAATAATAACCAGTAAAAATATCATGGATTGGACTCATGATCCAGATATTGTACTTGCAGTTGAACACATAATGTATGTGGTTGCAATGTGCAAGTTTCCTCATAATAATGAGGAATGACAATTAAATAGATAATAGGACTACAACCCTAGGGTTTGTATGTCTCTATAGTCTTGATCTCTCGTCGGATGTGCTTTGGAAGTGACATGTCGATGATGATCGCAATTGTCAAATAATCCTTATAAAAATCAATGAAGATATTCTGGCATACATATGTGCTCTTGACATTTATCATGAATGACATGGTTCACTGCATCATGCAGAATGGTGGCTCTATAAGAGATGATGTATTCAAAATATTTGAATACCTACCTGAACCAATGTTTTAAGAGTTTAGATGGATGTAGATGATGAGTGTCATCATTCTACTGTCTGTACTCTAGTCATTCATAAAGATTCATAATATTCATATTGTATGAATTTAATGAAGCATGTATAAATGTTGAAATACTCTTACTTTGAATTCTTTTTGAATTTAAAATAAGAGATCCTCTGTCCTGAGCAATGTTTGTTTATAGATAAAGGGAGCGCAGTGGAAGCATGGGTTGGACCCATGTAAGAAGTATAGTCAAAGAGTTGACTGTATCTCTGTGACTTCCATATGACATCCAAAGAGTTGGATGAATGTCAATACTGCAATAAGTTGATGTGTTGATAGTATGACTATCAAGTATGTCTAGAATCCTTAGAGAAGGACTCGGATAGAGCATCAAAATTATCTACATAAATCATTGAAATTGACTTTCTTATTTGATAAGATAGAGTCTAATTATTGTATCTCAATCTTCTGACAACACTTGCAATGGGTTGCACATGTTTTGGAAGACTGGAAAATTTGATCTTAAAGGTTTATAATTATCCAAATAGACATTGATGCAATTGTTGCAACAATTTCCATTGGATCACTAGACTTCATAATTTCAGTGGGAGAGCCCTTAGTCTTAGAGAATATCTCTATGACCTAGATATTAGAATACACTCATTGTTTATTTCTAAATGTTGGAAATAAACATAAATTCTGTAATAAATCTGTCATAAAGAGTTATGATGGAGATATTTCAGATAGTAATCTAAAATCTAGTGGACTCCACTAAATTAGAAAATTAATACTTGGTTCATTAACATTTCTAAATACTGAAATTAAACCTTAAGATCAATATGGGGATGAAGATCATTTGACAATAATCTAGCATCAAGCCTTGGACATTTGTCTATTGATTTGATCAATAGAATAGTAAGAAATGAAACTTTAGAATGTCTAAAATTTCAAAACTTACATACTTATGAATATTGTATTCAAAGTAAAATGTCCAATACACCATTCTTTGGGAAAGGTGTAAGATGCCAAGGTATTCAGGATCTCATACATATTGATGTATGTGGATCATCTATATCATATATGTGATATCTATTGATGATTATGTATGATACGAGATTTCTTCTTTTCATCAAAGAAACCTTTGAAATGTTCAAAGATTTCATTAATTTTGGTTTAGAACCAATGTTTGAAGGAAGATAAAATGAATTTGATCTAATCTAGGTAGCAAATATCTGCTAGATAAATTCAAAGAATACCTTATGGAGATATGAATATCATTTCTATCTCAATCCTTCTAACACACCTTAACTCAATAGAGTTATAGGTAGATACAATTGGATCATGTGTGACATGATCTTATCAATGATGAATTTTAGCATAATTATCCCTTAGTTTTCAGGTATATATGTGTAGTAGAGACTACAATATATATCCTTAATAAGGTTCCATGTATGTTGGAATCTAGCACTTGAGAGTGCTGCTTCATTAGGAAAATAAAGGATGGTATTGGATACCTACTTTATGACTTTGAGATTCTTAAAGTATTTCATCTTTGAGAATGTGATTCTTAGAGGTTGAGACTCTTGAGAATCAAGATGAAAATGAAGTGTAGGAACTCATTTAATCTTGAGAAGATAATGAGGCTCCTGAAATTGGAAACTAAAAGGACAATTAAAGATGAAACACTAATACCTCTTCAAATGAGTTTGAAGATGAATTCCATGTGTTAGAGAAATCTGACAATGATCGAACTTCATGTGATGAAGCTTCTGAAGATCATAGCATGGATAGATGGATGTTAGCAATAAAAGTCTAATGTAGACTTCATATACAAGTGTTGTATATGGACCCTCGAGGATCCACCTATATGGGTAAGACCTGTAAAGGTGTAAATGGATCTTCAAGAGAAAGGGAACTGGACTCCTTACAGATTAAGAGTCCAAAAAAGTTAGTTATATAACAACTTGGATATTTAAAGCATGATGTTAGCCTTGAAATGTCATGGAATTATGTATTTAATCATAACTATTTAATTTCTAGAACTTGAAAACTGTAATTACGATTAATTATTATGTTTTATGAAAAAAATTTCTTTCACACGCCTCACACTTTTTAAAACCTTGGCGAGGATATCCCACATGGACTTGACCGTGGGCTGATTCACAATATCGTTTGCAATCTCTGTGGAGAGCGTCCTGGAGAGCAAAATGCGAGCATATGCAACGTCTTGCTTCCACGAAGCATGTTCCCTAGTATTATCTGTTGGCTCTGGCTCTGTCAGAATATGTTCTTTGTTGCTACACTGCATGACGGTGAGAAACTGCATGAACCATAACTCGTTGTTGGTCCCATCCATCTTCTTGATGGGGTCGATCCTTTGAAGACACCGGTAGAAGAAAACACTTCACCATTGCTTTCTGACATGACAAAAAAGAGACCACGATGACTAAGGATGGTTCGTAAAAGATAATGTCTACATGATAATATAGATGATTGGGCGTACATGTAGACTTATACGTCAATCCTCGTCAATCCTCGGTGCTTGTTAGGGTTGTAAAACCTGATTTATAGGTTTGAAATCATGTTTTCCGGTAAAATCAGACCAAAAAATATCCTAGGAGGGCTAGAAAATGCCATAAAATCGTGTGGATGAGACGTGCACAGCGTTGGATGCGGTAACGGAGGATCGCTGCAACGCTAGAGGAGCCCCTTGGGGGTTGGCGGTGCTGAGGGGGTACCCCTCGACAGTGCTAGTTGTGCCTCAAGAGCCAACGACGGTGCCAAGAAAAGAGAGAGATGGGGCTAGTGGTGGGATACGGGTTAGGTCAAACTCCAGCTGAGGACTGTTGCTCTGATACCATGTGGAAGGAATATAATCACATACATTCATAGAGTCCTACGGCTCTCTTATAGGAGAAAATCCCAGGGTAAATTACATAAGAGATACAAAAAAGAAACAAAAATAAGAAATAAACACCAAGAGATACAATCT
Source organism: Ottelia alismoides (assembly GCA_037367405.1). NCBI lineage: Eukaryota > Viridiplantae > Streptophyta > Magnoliopsida > Alismatales > Hydrocharitaceae > Ottelia > Ottelia alismoides. Next base: position 177,570 of record JAZKJV010006022.1, read on the forward strand.
CAACAATAACCAATGTAAAAACCTTTTGAATAATAACAAAAATTCAAGCGGAGAAGAATTCACCCTCGTATTGTAGTCTATTTGATTCAAAATTTATTGATTGTTATCATTTAGAAAAGAAATATTATCGTATATGCATCTTATCTTCGATCAGAGCTACACCAACATTCCTTCTGACTGCGTCATTTCGAATTCCATTTACAAGTGTAGGAGTCCACACATCCACCTTAGCATTTCATTTATGCTACTGCATTATGTGCACATGTATATGGTTTACGGGCCACCATTTAGATCCATAGAGCATAGCAAGTCTCACGATTGCTTTGTAAATCTTTCCTTTGATTTTCAAAAGAATTTTCTTATCACAGAGAATAATAGAAGCTCATCTCCACTTTAGCCAACCTGCATTTATTTTATTAGTAACCTCTCCATCAATTTCCCCATCATGTTGCAAAATAAATCACAAATATGTAAAAGAATCTCTCTTCTGAATGTTATTGAGTTGTCACAAATCTTCACCTCGATTCCTTCACCATTGCTTCCATCGAAAGTGCACTCCATATATTCTGTCTTTGCCCTTCTTATGCGAAAATCAAAACCTTTAGTCTCCAATGCATATCTCCAAACCACAAGCTTCTCATTTAATCCATCTCTACTCTCATTAATCAACACAATATCATTAGCAAATAACATACACCAAGGTATCTCATCATGAATGTGAGCTCATCCATAATCAAAGTAAAAAGAAATGGACTCAAAGTTGAACCTTGATGCAAACCAATATTGATGTCAAAATAATCAGTCTTCCAGACTTGTATCCTAACCATCTGACACCCCTCTTGTGCCACCATATCCTACCATCTGATGCGGTTCATTTACAACATAAATGACATATATAAGATAACATGGTTTTTAAAAAACAAATAGATATAAATGGTTTAAATCACGCATGGATGATTTTTGCGACCTTGAGAAAGCATAAAAACTAAGAACACAAATTAAGAGAAATAGGAGTCATCAAGAATGACATAAAATTTATTACAGAACCTCATGTAAAAATCATCAGACTAAGGCCCAATTAGTTGGGCGTCTGACTATTGGCCGACTAGGCCCGCCCCCCCACTCGACAAATCTGATTTTTTCAATAGTGACACTTGCTATTTACCAGGAGGTAGATGGACAGACAATACCTATGTTAATCTATGTTCATGACAATCCTAAAAGAAGAAGGCGAGCCAAGGATTATAAGGTGAAACAAATGCTAGTTGCCACTTCGTGATCAAGGATATAACGCCACTGAGATACTTCCCTGGCATTGAGGTAGCCTGCAACAAGAGAGTTGTTCTACACCAGAAAAAGTATGTAGTTGATTTCTTATAAAGTGCTTGCATATTAGGAATTAAATCGGCTCAGATTACCGTGGATCCCACGACTTAATCTCTTGAGGTTCATAAGCTAATGGATGAGAGGCAGAATCGTTGAGAAGTTAAACAATATTGCTCTTACTCCATTAAACAAAAGCTCAACTGGAAACCAAACATTAAAACATTTAGCAGTATGGGGACATGACGGAAAGAAGGCATGAGAATATTGGTATAAACAAATTTTCTGCCAGAAAAGAATGCTGGATATATGAACCAAACCTTTTTTCCTGGAGCTTCCATCGTATTCGTCACTTGACCCATCATCTGCTTTCCTTGAACCTATTTTTCTGGAACTTCTATGGTGTCCATCACTTGGCTTGTCACCCGACTTACTCGAGCCTTTAGGTCTGGAAATTCTATCACATTCATTGCTAGGCTCGTTATACACTTTATCAGCGTCCCTGGACCGTGTGAAATGGCATAATTTAAGTGGACAAACAAGCAGTAATCATTTTGACAACAGAGTAACAACAAATTCACCTTTCCCATTTATGTTTATCTTTTTTCCCTTCTTTCATCAAATTTTTTTCTTCCAATTTCCTTTCCTCCTCCATCCGAGCATCTTCATCCTTTCGTCTTTTATATACAAGTTTCTCTGCACATCTTTAGAGAATGTTCATCCAATGCCTTCGAAAATATTAATATAGATCTAGAAAAACTTTATAAGTATCATGGATATAAGGCAGAGTCGACGTGTGATGAAAAGAATATGCTAAAAAATAGAGAACAACTGAATCATCCTTTTTCGCTAGTTTAGTCCTACAGATTTTTCGTTAAGCTATCATGTAGTAAAGGTAAGCAATATCACGAATTATAATTGAATATTTATTGCATGGGAAAACTTGATTGATTAAATACATTATTTTGGGGAAACGATGGAACGAACATCCATTAAAAAACCATCCAAAAATATATGATTGATTAAATACATTGGAAAAAATAAACCCCCCACCCACACACACAAAAGACAGCCAAGTGTGGGAAGCAAAAAAACAGATCCGTCATTTATTGTTGAAGTATGTAATAGAGGGGTAATTGGATCTTGGATCTCTTCATGATCCAATTACCCCTATCATGTTTAGTCCCACATGGCTGAGCGATGGGACTCTGGTTTGTCTGTGGAGCTATATAAGAAGGCACACACCCCCTGTATTAATAGAGAAACTTCAATAGAAGATCCGACCCTTTGAGACCTTCTCCCATGATTTCATCCTGTACCTTAGGGAGTAGGGTTCCACATAAAATCCCAAGTACTCAATGTTATAAGAGCAAGTCGATTTTGAGGGATTTGTTTTTTTTAAAAAAAAATGATTATCATTCATGTTCTTCCGAATCATGATCATGCTCATGGATATTCAAAGATCCGGTCAAGTTATCAAAGTTCTATGGAGATAATGGTTTATTGTTCGTCAATGTCCTCGTCTATGCCCTGCCTAATCCCTTTAGGAAACCATAGATTTGGTTGGCGGAGACCGCCTTCTTGACGACGTTCACGAACTTGGTATCTTTTAATTTTTAGATTTTAAAGGAATTTTGAATGAGGTTAATTGTATTTACTACACAAGAAGTTAGTCCCTCAATTTTTGAAAAGATTTTGGAATGATTTTTCAAAACATGTCACACAATATATATTTTCAAAATGAGTCAAACCCTTATTTTTCAAACCAATGTCAAACATTTTCAAAACAGTGTCACACGGCTAGAAAATTTTTCAAAGCATTTTGCAACATTTTTAAAAAGTCAATTCAAAAGATACTTATACATGGCCCAAAAAAAATAAAATTTCCATTTCATGAGTACGCAATCTGCCTCTTTAATATTTGAAAATTGTAGTACAGGAGAGATTTTGATTCATCAAGAACCACACTTTTGAATATGTAGAAATCTGCCTCTTTAATATTTAAAAATTGGCAAGATACCAAGGTCGAACATAGGGACACGAGCCTCCTCGTCTATTCGTAAAAAATATTGATTAAAAAATGAGCAACTATATTCTCAGGTCTAGGTCTTCACATGCAGATTAAATACACAAATACTATGTAGATAATGAACAATGCAAAGATTTATGCAAAGTCAAAACAATATGATGTATGCATGCATTTTTTTGTTTATTAATGCAATTAAATAATATGCATGGGTGATAATATGAGGTGTGATAATGCAAATACAAATATGCCCTAAAATAATCAAATCAATGAGCAATCAAATAAAGGTTAATTTCATAGACAAATAGACATAAATTTGATTAATATCACCCACGAATGGAGAGAAATTGACATAATAGATCTCAAAATATAGCACATGTATATAAATGTCAAATCATCAAATAAAGGATGCCATTAGATAGAGAATAAATGAAACTGAATTCAACTAAAACATAGATAATATGATTAAGAAATCATCAATAGAGTCCAAGAGCATAATTGTAACGAAAAACATGGAAATAAAAAGGATAAATTTGCATAATAGCCCATGATAGGGGCATTTATGCAAATATCAAAAGTCGATGGGGTATCCTGTAAAATACTCAGGTGCACACATGGAGCACACGCTCATGGATTTGGATGCAATTCGTAAAAATCTGAGGGCGCATCTGTAATTTGCCCTTCTGCACGCACGCTGCACGTGTGCAGCTAGGCTTGATGGATGGCAGGTTAGGGAGGCCACGTAGGCGAGCCTCACAGCTTCGGGATGTGGCATGGGCCACCTAAGCTGTAGGTTCGGAAGGTTTCCTTGGAAATGATCTGGACCGTTCGATCCAAGGACCTCCCCCGAGCGTCACCAGTGTTCGGCTTGATGGTCAAGGGTCTTGGCAACTCGGGGAAGCGTCGGCGAAGGTTGGGCTGGTGTTGCGGAGGAGTTCAGGTGGCTGAGACGGTGTAGCGGTGTACCTTCATCGGAGATAGCGGAGGAGAACGGACCCGAGGTGCGAGGTGTTAGCGTGTAGCCTACGCTTGTGTGCATGTGTTGTGAGTGGAATGAGGGTCCAACGAAGGCAGAGGAGCAGGGATCGGTGGTTCATCTCCAGCGATCCGGAGAAGAAATGGGGCAAGGTGAACTGGGTTTTAGAGAAGGGAAGGAGGTGAACAAAGTGGCTGGCGTGGATGGTGGTTATGTTGTGAAGGTGAGGGCATGGTCGGCGATCGGCGAGGGTCAAGGTTGCAAAATCGGTAGTCGGTACTCGGTCGGCAGGGTCACTGACTAAGGATTAATCGGCAGTCGGGAGACTAATCGAATTTAGTCGGACATTAGTCGCTTTTGAATTTTTTTAATTATTTTAAATATATAAATCATTTTTATACATATATTCTTATATATTTACAATATAAATCATTTTTATACATATATTTTTATATCTTTGCATAAATTTGTACATTTTCTATACTATGATAATGAAACAAAAGGAGTAATTGACTTTAAATACAACATTACATATTGGAATAAATTTGATTTTAAAAAAACAAAAAAAAATGAAAAATCTCTATATAAAAATCAGCCAACTAGTCGGCTGACTAGTCAACCCGATTAGTCTGGTTGACCGACTAGGCCCACGGTCCAACGGTCAAAGGAGAGGATGTGTGGTGCACAAGGAAGCGGCCACGTGGGAAGCCCAAAGGGCGCCACGTTGCTCAATCCCATTATTCACAAAATGGAAAATAAGGAGAAATTCAAAAACAAATAAAAGGAAGCAGAATTAGAAAAAAACTCAAAACATGAAAGTTGTAGATCTCGATGAGCTCTACAAATTTCATGAGCTCGACACCAAAACAACTATCCACATGGATTCTTCGCCTCCATTCAGATCTCAAATATTAGATTTTGATTTCGTTTTTATAAGCTCAAAAAGAGTATTTCAATGGGACGGTCGGAAAGTATGAAAATGACTTGAAAACTTTTTTTACCTAAAGTTAAGATTTCTAAGGTTGTTTATTTAATAAATGAGATAGAAATACAAGTTTTTATTCTAATAATAGTATGCTATCATGATCAAGGCGTTAGGTTTCGGTCACCATATCAATGACTAGCTGGAATGAAATTTCGATATAAAATCTTATCATTCAAATTTTCCTTCAAGCCCAAAAAGAACAATCATATATTTATATGCATAACATGACATGATCGAGTCCCTATATTCAACAATACCAGCAATTCCTAGGTGAATCCATGTACATGTATGATTCCTTCATAATTTGACCTGATCGAGTCCTTATATTCCACATAATCTTCCCATGTAATATAGGAGTACATGATTTTGTAGTCCATTAAATACTCCGTATATTCATGCTCAGTCATGTGTGCAAGGAAGCCAATCCAAAGATACTTGTCACCAGAAGAGGCAGAAGCCACAGAATCACTCGGAGATCGATGCGAGGAGGATACCCAATGACATTCTGCATCAGCTCACTACCAAGGCAATGTAAGAAAATCTCGCTATCACATATTCTCAAGTAAGGAATGAGATGGAGATTCTTCAACTTCAGTAGGACATCTTTATCGCAAAGCAGGATGGTTGTCCTCTCCATATATTCTACTCCGGCTTAAGGGCATCTTCTGAATGCAACCATCAAGCAACAGATGGCATATAGGATCACCACGATGGAATATGGCATGTTTCTCACAGCTCTTGATCCTAGGTACGATATTGTCTGTAGCCAGCGTCTCATTGACGCTTCTATGCCTCCCATAGACGATCCTGATGCCTCCTGCAGCTACTACTCAAACCTTCTCTACGATAGCAACATCTCATGGTTGAGGAGATTTGGCACAATTCAGAGGAGGTGGTGTTCGTGGCAGAGAGGGTGTACACCCTCGCCATGTGTTCTTATACTGCAACTGTCTTGAGCATTCATAGGATACGTGCTATCAAAAGCATAGTCACCATGCATCTGTCAGTGTCGTTGAGCAGTTTGAGCCGACAACTATTTTTCCTGACCAAAAATATGGTAATCGTGTCTCCCATCTGATGAAGATTAAAGCTTCCCCCAACGATTCCGCTAGTGCTTCTTTGACCCCACTCGATATTGCATCCTCTGCCAGTACCTTAAGTACAACTTATGCCTTACCACTTATCACATGACAAACTTTTCATATTGTTCATGGACTCTGGAGAATCCCACCATCACTACAGAGACACATCACAATTCACATCCTAAAATTCTATTCACCTTGGTAAATCTGTTGTTATTGCTAATGGGAGCCATTTCTTTTACATCATATAGAAAGATTCAGTTGACACCATCCATGTGTCTGCAATGTGTTACATGCACATGATTTTTCTAATCTATCAGTTAGATCAACAAGGATCCGAATTGTCGTGCCATTTTAACCCATCTTCTCTTGTGTTTCAGGATGTACTCATAGGCAGGGTGCTTGAATATGGTTGTGAGCAGGAGGTCTCTATAGACTAGTCCAATCTTCTTATGCTAGTAGATCTTCTATGTCCACTAGATTAGTCTCTCCGTACTTGTGGCACCTTCGGTTTGATCATCTTCCTCTGTAAAATATGTATACAGTCCTCCGTCAGATTCATTCTCAGTCCATTTTCAGTGCGATGCTTGGCAACTTAGGCAGCATCATCATACCGGTTTTCCTACTCTTCAGAGTCAGAAGTAGTTCTTTAATTATGTTGTTATACTTTAATATTTGGGGTCCCAATCGTGTTCCATATCACCAGGAACGCATGTTCTATCTCATTATAGTTGATGATTTTTCTAACCATTCTTGAGTTTTTCTATTGAAAAGAAAAACAAGTCCGAGGCTAGTTCTACTATGCAAAATTTCATCATTGAAATAAAGAACAATATTTCCGCTACTGTTAAATATGTTCAATCTGACAATGCCTTAGAATTTTGAAATATGCAAGTCTCTCGGTTTTCTAAGTCCCTTGGCATCCACCTGGCTCCATCAGATCTCTTACGCCTACATGTCTCAACAGAACGATGTTGCAAAGCGCAAACACTGTCACCTCAAGGTTTAGGAAAGCGATATGGGTACGCGTTCGAACATGTCGTCGAACAGTGATTACGTGGTATACGGGGGGGCATACGAAGGGTATATGCGATTTTATGCGATTTTCTAATTTTCAATTTAAAATAAATAAATATCTACAAAATCAATTCTAATTAAACCAAATTTATGAATAAATGTTCTCCAAAAAGCGTAAAACCTCTACACCTATTCTTATCAACGGTAAATCTTGAATATTTATTAAAAGTACAATACTATCAAGCCTTAAACTGAAAGATATTTTAGAAGGTTCACCTGGATACTTCAGTAAATATGTCTTCATCGGGACATACATACAATTATTATAGATATTGAGTTCATGTTATACATGTTTAAATGAGCATCCTATGAGATATTGCAGATGCACAAATATATGGATTATGGATATACAGATCTGATACGTAGAAAATGTAATGAAAGTTAGAACAAAGTAAAAAAAATATCATGGTAACTATGCATTTAGATGGTCTGAGACTGATGAGATGCTGAAAGATGATGATGTAAGAGATTTTTTTACCATAATTGTGTCCATGTCTACTTTCACGGGGGATGATGCAACTTAAGGGTGGGCAATGACCTAAATGACGATTTTAGCAATGGAACTATAGAAACCAACGACGGACGTAGTAAACGATGCACGACAAGCCAAAATCAGCAGCAATAATGGTCAAGTTACTCACGATTAACACCGATTTTCGATCCACAAAGTTAGGGCAAATAGATGAGTTACGAGTATTAGAAAGTTTATCACAATATTGCAACCACTAGGGATCTCAACGATTCACCAAGCCAAATCAACGGTATAACAATCCACGAACTATAGTATGCGGTGGAATAAAATGGATCATATAACGCTCATACCACAACCGGCAGGGGAAGAAGCGAGCACTTCAGATCTGAACGCACGGTGGCTGACTACCGTGGGCTGGTGGGGTGCGGCAACAGGGCTTCACCGGAGATAGCAGCGTCGCGGCAGCAGGCTGGCGGGCACTGGTTGTAGCCTGGGCGTGTGGCGAAGGCGGGATGAAGGAGGGTCGCGAGTGTGTCGGGGAGAGGCGTGGGCTGGGCGTTTGGTTCAGGGGGGGTTTAAGGGGTTACGGGATAGGAAAGGCGCCGCGGGTTGTGGGGGTGCGGCTGCTGGCGAGGCGCGGCGAGAGGGGGGGTTGCACGGCGAGGCTGGGTGCGTGAGGAAGGTGGGTGGCAAGTGGTTGGTGAGTGCGGGCAGGAGGCGGCGCGGGAGGAGAGTGGCGGTGAGGTGGTGGCAGCGTGGAGATGCGGAGGGGAAGAGGAGTGGTGATGGGGGAGAGGCGGGTGTGGAGAAGAGAAGGGAAGGCGGCGGCGTGAAGGGTGTTAGGGTTGGGCAGAGGGTCGAAGTCGGGGAGAGAGAACGCGGGATTGGGGGAGGGAGAAAGAGACGGCGCCGAGAGAGAGAGAGAGAGAGAGATTAGGAATGGGGAAAAAAAGTAATCTTAATTCAACTTAATTCAAAACTAATACAAAGGGAGCCCTTTTATAGAGGCTACTCCCCCACAAAAGGAGCAATAAATCCCTAAAATTAGGGAAGAAGAAATCAAAGGAAAAATTATAAAAGAGGCCTTTTATAATGAGCCTTTTACATGGGAAATAAATAAAACAAAATAAATACTAATTGGACCAAATAAATGTCTACTAAAATTAAGTTGCTATCATGCTGCATCAACTCCCCTCTGCTGAAAAGAATCTCGCTCCGTCGAGATGGCATCGTGGAAGTTCTGAAGTATATCGGGGCGGAGTTGTTGGAGTTCGTCTTCGTCGATCCAGGTGCAATCGGTAAGAGGTCGTCCCTTCCATTTGACTAGATATCGTCGGAAGAGACCACGTCTAGTCGTCATATCGCGGATATCTGCAATATCTTCAATCTGATCGGCATCGGTGGCGGCTGGCGGGTGGCGCGTGTCATCATCAGGAATTGCTGGAGTAGTGGTATCCGTCTGTTCATCTTCATGATATAAAAAGAGATCTGATACGTTGAATACTGGCGATGTCTGGACGTCTGGCGGCAGGTCGAGTAAATAAGCATTGGTCCCAATCCTCTTGAGGACTCGGAATGGACCAATCTTTCGTTCGCTCAATTTTTGGTGGACTCTCAGAGGAAATCTCTCTTTTTTCAGGTGGACCATCACTAACTCTCTCTGAACTCGCTCTCTCTTCGGTGTAAGTTGGCTTGGGTCTGGTATTTCTGGGTCATAGATTGGAGTTTGGCTCGGATTTCGGTATGGATGTGGGTTAGATGTTCGACCAGATCCTCAGCAGCTGCACTACTTCTCCCTTGCACGGTTGTGGGTTTTAGGTCAAGGAATTGAGTAAGTGGAAAGCCGTACACACTCTCAAAAGGGGATTTTCCGGTGGACCTATTGGTGGAACTGTTATATGCGAATTCAGCTTGGGGAAGAATTAGATCCCACTTGGACGGAGAGTCCCCTGCAAGACATCGCAACAAATTTCCTAATGACCTGTTAACTACTTCAGTTTGCCCATCTGTTTGTGGATGATAAGCGGTGCTATACTGCAAACGAGTACCAAGACGGGACCAAAGAGTGCGCCAAAAATGACTCAAAAACCGAGTATCGCGATCTGAGGTAAAAGAACGAGGGACACCATGCAAACGGACGACATCACGAAAAAACAAATCGGCGACATGAGATGCATCTGAAGTTTTCCTACATGCAATGAAATGCGCCATTTTAGAGAATCGATCCACAACCACAAAAATGGAGTCAACTTTTCGCACAGTGAGGGGTAACCCTAGCACAAAATCCATGGTGATGTCTTCCCAGGGTCGCAGAGGAATGGGCAGGGGTGTGTATAGTCCAGTGTTCTGTCGGTGGCCCTTGAATCTTTGACATGTTTGGCATTTCTGCACAAATTTTGTCACATCCTTTCGCAACTGCGGCCAGTAAAAACGTTCTTGGAGAAGGATTAAGGTTTTGTCCCGTCCAAAATGCCCAGCTAAACCTCCATTGTGTAGTTCTGAAATTAAGTTCTCTCGGAGGGACGTGGCCGGGATGCATAGTTGGTGGCCTCTGAATAGGAAACCCTCATGAAGAACAAAAGTGGCTGTTGGGTCCTGCCCAGTACCAACACAGTCGGCATGAACTTGACCGAAATCAGGATCAGTGGGGTATAGGTCCTTGAGAGTTTCAAATCCTGTCGTGCTGACGGTCATCGTGGTCAGGGCATGTGCTCGCCGGCTCAAAGCATCGGCCACACGGTTCAGGGTTCCGGCTTTGTGTTTGAGATGGAAGGTGTATTCTTGGAGGAAATTAACCCATTTGGCATGACGCTTGTTAAGAGTTTTCTGGGAGTTCAAATATCTCAGGGCTTCATGATCAGAGTTAAGGATGAATTCACGCTGGATCAGGTAATGTCTCCAATGCTTGAGAGCTTGGACCACGGCATAAAATTCAACATCATAAGTGGAATACCGTGATCTGGCATCGTTCAGTTTCTCGCTGTAGAAGGCGACAGGTCGCCCTTCTTGACTGAGGACAGCGCCAATCCCGACATGTGAGGCGTCACAATCGACCACGAAAATCTTGGTGAAGTCGGGGAGTGCCAAAACAGGAGCATGCGTCAATTGATGTTTTAGGGTTTGAAAGCTCGTTTCTGCTTCGAGAGTCCAGGCGGGTGCGCCTTTCCGCGTACAGTCTACCAACGGTGCTGCACAAGTGCTGAAGTTCCGAATGAAGCGTCGGTAGAAAGAAGCTAATCCCAGGAAGCTGCGAATTTCGGTGAGGGTTTTGGGTGCGGGCCAGCTCTGAATGGCCTGGATTTTGGAGGGGTCGACCTTGAGTCCATCAGCGGTGACAATGTATCCTAGAAAGAGGACCGTGTCACTCATGAAGGAGCATTTCTTGAGATGGACGTACAGTTTTTGGTCTCTCAGGGTTTCCAGGACTTGTCTTAAGTGAGACAGATGGTCTTCTTTGGTCAAACTGTAGATCAGGATATCATCGAAGTACACGACCACAAACTTGCCAATAAAGGGTCGCAGAACATGATTCATTGTCCGCATGAAGGTGCTTGGGGCATTAGACAAGCCGAAGGGCATGACCGTCCATTCGTACAGACCCTCTTTGGTTTTAAAAGCTGTCTTCCATTCGTCTCCAGGTCGGAGGCGGATCTGATGGTAACCGCTGCGGAGATCCATTTTGGAGAACAGTTTGGCACCTGATAACATATCAAGCATGTCATCAAGGCGTGGAATGGGAAAACGATATTTAATCATTATCTTGTTGATAGCTCGACTGTCCACGCACATTCTCCAGGTGTCGTCTTTCTTTGGGGTGAGCAGAGCAGGAACCGCCACGGGGCTCATACTCTCTCGAACATACCCACGTCGCAGTAGATCAGTAACCTGCCGGTTCATCTCTTCATGCTCGCTTGGGCTCATTCGGTAGTGGGGTAAGTGAGGAAGGCTGGCTCCAGGAACTAGGTCAATGTGATGTTGAATGTCTCGCAACGGGGGTAGTCCTTTAGGCAACTCTTCAGGCATGATGTCAGCGAACTCTTGGATGATGGGCTTTATCTCAGGTGGAACTTCAGATGGAGTTGACTCTTGGGTGTCCACTTCACGTCCCATCAGGGCATAGATGGTGGAGTTCTCCTGAATTTCACGTTGGAATGTTTGGGCTTCCATCAACAACACGGAGCCCGCGGTCGCAGTCTTTGCCGGTGGGGTCTTGTTACCGGTTTGGTTGGTCGCAGCTCGAAGTGTGGCCACTTGGCGAGGGCTAAGGGCTTCACGTTGTGGTCTGAGGGTTACACGAACCTTGTCGATGACAAAGGTGTACGTGTTCGGTTTCCCTCGGTGTTCGGTGTCTCGATCGAATTGCCATGGTCTCCCTAGAAGTATGTGACAGACATCCATAGGGGCTACATGGCACCACACCTCGTCCTTATATGTGGGACCAATGGAGAAGCTAACGAGGCTTTGGCGGTGGATCGGAATTTGGGTACCACCTCGAAACCATGCCACGCTGTACGGTTTTTCGAGAGGTTGCGTTGGCAGACCCAACTTATCCACCATTTCTTGGGAGACGAAATTCTCAACGCTTCCTCCGTCAATGATTAGAGAACAGCGTCGTCCTCCTGAGGTGCAGGTGGTTCGGAAGATGCTGCGTCGCAGCCAACTATCAGCATCGTGGACAGCGGGGGTGAGCAGAATGTTTGTGGGTGCGCTGTCGGGAGCGAGAAAGTCTTCGTGTTCAATCACCATGAACGGACCAGAGTCGTCTCCATCCACTCCTAGAGGTTCATAGTCGTCGGCTCCCATGGTGTCGGCGGTCAACGCAGGCGGATCCTCTTCAGGGAATTCTTGTTGGTCAGGGTCAGGGTATTCAGGGTCGTCGGCGGTGCATAGATGGACAGGTCTAGCCTTAGGGTTTGGGCATTCGGCGGCACGATGGCCCTTTTGATAGCATCGGAAGCAAGTGTCAGGCCCGACAGTAGGTCGGCTTCCCAAGATGCCTTGGCCGGGGTTTCCAGTAGGTGGTCGGGCGACGGCAGGAGTTGTTGGTTTGGCTTGGGTTTTACCCGACATGACAGCTGAGGAACCCATGGGTTTGGAGTAGGACGTCATGGTACTGGTACGAGGAGCAGAGTTCACAGAAAAAGGCATCTTCCTCGTCTGGGCTTTAGCAAGTTTGATCTCAGCTCGTTCAGCCTGCTTGTAGGCTTCGTCGACATCGCGGCAATTGTGGAGGTATAGTTCATCCTGGATGACTTGGCGGAGGCCTTGCATGTAGCGGGTGACTTCCTGAATAGGAGTCTCCTGCAAGCGGTTGCGATGGACTAGGGATTGGAACCCTTCAGTGTATTCTCTCACACTCATGGTACCTTGCCTCCATGATTGCAGTCGCGCGTACAGATCACGTTTGTAATCTTCCGGCACGAATTTTGTCTTCAATTTATCTTTTATTTTGCTCCAGTTGCGGATTTTACTTTTTCCTTTTCGTTTGCGTTCAGACTGCAAACGGTCCCACCATAATAGCGCATGTCCCTTTAATTTTATCGTGACGAACTGGACTTTACGTTCGCTAGGCATGGACTTCCACACAAAGAAGTGTTCGACGGCTTGAAGCCAGTCTAAAAAGACGTCAGGATCTCGTCCGCCGTCAAATTCTGGGACATCAAGACGGATACCTCGATCCCATCCATCGTCGGGCTTGGGTCCATTTCGTGGTGGAAATTGGCGTTCACCATTAGTTTGCGGAGTATAGCCAAAGGTGTACGGATCTGGAGTCTTGGGGAGGAAAGGAGTGTATTCTTTGGGTCCTTCTTGTTCACTCTCCTGAGAATGATACTCGCTGACACGTTCGTCAGAAGTAGAAGAGCTAGAGTCTCGGGAAGTGCTATTCCGGGAGTGTGATTTCCGGTGAGTGCGTCGACCTTTGTTGGGAGTTTCATAAGCAAAATTGTTGCCTATCATATGACTATTCAAGGTAGCAATTTGTCCACACATCTGGTCAATCATTTTTTGCATGTGTTGCATGTGAGCAGCTAAGGATTCCAGTGATAGTTCAGGGGGTGGGGTGTAGGGTTTTTTTGAGCCACTAGGTTTGTCGGCCATGGCTATCCTAGGGTTTTGTTTTGTGGTTTTTTTTTTTATTTTTTTTTGTGGTTTTGTGTTGTGGGTTTTTTTTTATATGCAACGAATAAATGAGATGCAGACGAAATGCAGAATCGTGATGCTCTGATACCAAATTGATGCAACTTAAGGGTGGGCAATGACCTAAATGACGATTTTAGCAATGGAACTATAGAAACCAACGACGGACGTAGTAAACGATGCACGACAAGCCAAAATCAGCAGCAATAATGGTCAAGTTACTCACGATTAACACCGATTTTCGATCCACAAAGTTAGGGCAAATAGATGAGTTGCGAGTATTAGAAAGTTTATCACAATATTGCAACCACTAGGGATCTCAACGATTCACCAAGCCAAATCAACGGTATAACAATCCACGAACTATAGTATGCGGTGGAATAAAATGGATCATATAACGCTCATACCACAACCGGCAGGGGAAGAAGCGAGCACTTTAGATCTGAACGTACGGTGGCTGACTACCGTGGGCTGGTGGGGTGCGGCAACAGGGCTTCACCGGAGATAGCAGCGTCGCGGCAGCAGGCTGGCGGGCACTGGTTGTAGCCTGGGCGTGTGGCGAAGGCGGGATGAAGGAGGGTCGCGAGTGTGTCGGGGAGAGGCGTGGGCTGGGCGTTTGGTTCAGGGGGGGTTTAAGGGGTTACGGGATAGGAAAGGCGCCGCGGGTTGTGGGGGTGCGGCTGCTGGCGAGGCGCGGCGAGAGGGGGGGTTGCACGGCGAGGCTGGGTGCGTGAGGAAGGTGGGTGGCAAGTGGTTGGTGAGTGCGGGCAGGAGGCGGCGCGGGAGGAGAGTGGCGGTGAGGTGGTGGCGGCGTGGAGATGCGGAGGGGAAGAGGAGTGGTGATGGGGGAGAGGCGGGTGTGGAGAAGAGAAGGGAAGGCGGCGGCGTGAAGGGTGTTAGGGTTGGGCAGAGGGTCGAAGTCGGGGAGAGAGAACGCGGGATTGGGGGAGGGAGAAAGAGACGGCGCCGAGAGAGAGAGAGAGAGATTAGGAATGGGGAAAAAAAGTAATCTTAATTCAACTTAATTCAAAACTAATACAAAGGGAGCCCTTTTATAGAGGCTACTCCCCCACAAAAGGAGCAACAAATCCCTAAAATTAGGGAAGAAGAATTCAAAGGAAAAATTATAAAAGAGGCCTTTTATAATGAGCCTTTTACATGGGAAATAAATAAAACAAAATAAATACTAATTGGACCAAATAAATGTCTACTAAAATTAAGTTGCTATCATGCTGCATCAGGGGACAATGACAAAGATTTAAATTTCAAATTAATAATATCACATATGAGCCAAGAATGTGGCAGTGGTAAGGTTCGTCGAGATAAGGACAAAATATCTTAGGATGACAATAATCGAATATATGCAACCACTGTGAATGTGCATAGATTTGTGGTAAATATGTAAAAAATGGAGTTTTAGGATTACCGACTGCAAAGGAATGCATGGTGGCGGAGGAGCTTCGTAGCGGACGGACGCCAAGGCAAAGGGGCTTCGCGATACAGGTTGGAGGCGGAGGAGCCTCAAGCAAAGATTCACAACAGAGGTTGTAAGCGAAGGTTTTAGATTTCGTAGGGAGATGGAGTATCAGGGGGAGAGAGGTGTTTTAGGAGAGCGGGGAGGGCTTCTAAGTGCTATTGGATACGGATCTTGAAGATTCGTATCCCGTTACTTAGCAAGACTCCAAGCGGCTGCACATGTCCCACAGCCTCAAGCATATGTGCCCCATCCACATTTGCGTAAAGGAGTAAATATATGCAACCACTGTGAATGTGCATAGATTTGTGGTAAATATGTAAAAAATGGAGTTTTAGGATTACCGACTGCAAAGGAATGCATGGTGGCGGAGGAGCTTCGTAGCGGACGGACGCCAAGGCAAAGGGGCTTCGCGATACAGGTTGGAGGCGGAGGAGCCTCAAGCAAAGATTCACAACAGAGGTTGTAAGCGAAGGTTTTAGGTTTCGTAGGGAGATGGAGTATCAGGGGGTGAGAGGTGTTTTAGGAGAGCGGGGAGGGCTTCTAAGTGCTATTGGATACGGATCTTGAAGATTCGTATCCCGTTACTTAGCAAGACTCCAAGCGGCTGCACATGTCCCACAGACCGCATATGTGCCCCATCCACATTTGCGTAAAGGGTGCATAGTTGCGCGCTTCATCTATCCGGTTCGCTAAAAAGGGCACATAGGCATATGCGGTTGCATGAGCTACTTTCTTGAACACTAGTCAACTTCTTGATGTTACTAGGACTTTTCCTATATAGAGTCATGCTCCCCACTCTTATTGGAAATATGTTATCCTCACTGCCTAAGAATGTTTGAAACATCGATATCAATATCAAAATCGTTCAATCCGAAAAGGATGTAATCATGATGTACCGGATATATCGGTGATATCAGTAGAAATCTTTGGAAACGGCACAAAAAGTATTTTTTTCACAAATTAAGACCATCCTAAAGTTCTTAAAACAAAAAGCATACAAATACGTACTTATATATAAGAATGAGGTGTTTTTAGCACACCAATACACATTATATCGTAGATATCGCCGTCGTCAATGCTGACTGTTGACCGCTGACTGTTGACCACAGATTGTTGTGATGTAGTTGGAAAGAAATGACGAAATTCAAACAATAACACGGAGACATAAATGGCATGTATTTGGCACATTAGCTTTGCATCACATCCCATATTATGCAACAAATAAGCAAATGAGTATAAGAACGTGTTTTAAACAACATTGTTCATAATAATCATATTTTTATAAGAAGAGGGTGGCATCCCGAATTGGGACCCACCGTAGAGAATATATTAATACGGAAAAATAATGCTACATGAGTCAAGGCCGCACAGAGCGCTCTACAATGGTTTAATACATTTTAAGAGTTAAAAAGTTACCCACAAAAAATAGCTTCGTTTCTACCACACCCGATCATCATAAATTTACGTCAATGTTGTAAACTGATCTAAAATGGATCCCCAGAATTTTATGTCACAGTGCACCCTGAGCCAAGAGATCCCGACCTTCCTCCAAACATGTGCCAAATGGTAGCATGCAAAGAAAAAAATGCTCCAAATCTTCCGCCTCCAAGCTACTTAACATAGTAGCACAATGGAAAGCAGTCAGACCGAAAATCTTATATAATACAAGCATTTGGGTAGACCAGCAAAGAGCATCAATCGATGCTTAAAGGAGAGATGCAATCTAGGATTTCAAACTTTTTCCTCTCTCATGCAATTGACGGAACGAATCTTAATAAATGCAAATTCCCGAGCAGCTTTTGAGAAACCAATTGTACCTCAACAAACAGGGACGCAAATCATTCAGACACAACCCTAATAATGATTGCACCCTTAACATGCAAATGCCCAAAGAAACAAGTACTATCAAATTAAACCTAAATAGTATTATTAATAAAACACATAAAACGAGTCACCACTCTCCAGTGGAGGGCATAATTCATACAGCTAGAAAAAGCACCACTCAAAGATAAAGGAACAAACAGCCTAATAGAACCCCAATGCGGCAAAATGCGGGTATAAGTCAGCCAAATTCATAAGACAGTTCACAAGACAGCCTAAATAATGAACCTAACGGTTACCTGAGAAAAATCTTTAACCCCCCCCCCCCCCAAATACCTTGAAGTAGATCCAAAAAGAATAGATAATACTAACCTTTTGCAAGCAACCAATTTAACAAGAGCCTGTTTATTTTCTCCAGCTTCGAAGTAAGAAAAATTAACCTGGCAAAAATAAGATTAAAAATTAACCAGGAAAAAGATCAGAATGGAATTGATGTAGCAAAAAACAAGTGTTTTTTTAATCTAGGAATAGACAATGTAAGTTTGATTTAATTAGAATATAAATGATTATTTAAATTCGTCATGAATATGATGTCAAATTTATTTTTTATTAGCGGTTTAGCCTCGCTTTTTGCGTATGTGAGTACACATGCTTGTGTGCAACACATACTCAGAGCCAATTCAGAGAGTTAAATGTGTGCTCGTTTATAGAGAGGGACGTATGTGTTTAGTCCCATATGACTTATTCAAAAGGAGTTGTGTGCACATCCACCACCTTAGAGAATGTTGTATAAGCCCATCATCTATTGATAGAGTTGAGGAAGTGTGTGCACATGCACGCGCGTTTGGGATTAATCACATGACATCTATGAAGAAAAATAGGACTGAATGTAATAAAAACAGAACGATTGCTTGATGGCCTCTTGTATAATAGAGACTGTAAACATATATTATTCTCTTATGTACCTCTGCATTATTTTTTCTTTTCTGTTTAACCTCTCATGTAATTTACCCATTGCTACTCTCCTATATAAGAGAGCCTAAGGTTGATGGAATAAACAAGTTCTTCTATTTTCCCAACATGGTATCAGAGCGACGGTCCTAGACCGGAGTTCTTGAAACCCTAACCCTAGCCCCACCGTCGAACCTCCCCTTCTCTCCGCGCCGCCGGCTGTGCGCCTCGATCCCCCCGCGCGCCGCCGGCCGTGCGCCTCCTGCGCTCCATGCTCCGCGCGCCTCGCCAGCGCGTCGCGTGCATCTCCAACGCGCCTCACGCGCATCTCCAGCGCGCATCTTCAGCGTGCATCTCCCGCACCCTCTTGCGCGCGCTATCGCGCGCTCCTTGCTGTGCGCACTTAAGCCATAAATCAGCCCTCCACGTATCTCTAGCACTCACAACTCCTAAGAAATGGGTTTAGTTGCTTGAAGTCTACACATGCAACTAAACCCATACATGTCCGTGTAGACAATCATACCTTCAGTCTACTACTCCAGTCTTATGTTACTAGTATGTCAGGAAGCAAGGCGGATATTCCATCGATAGACGCCTTTCGAGGTCCAGCGCCTATTGTAAAGATGGATGGTACGCAAGGTTTGAAAAAACGAAAGGCGGAACGAGGCGTTTTCCCTGGAAGCGAGGCGAGGCGTAGCCTCGAGGCGTAAGCCTCAGTTTTGTATAGAAAAATAAATATAAAATATATAATACATATATTATTTGATGAAATAATATAATCTGACAAACATATAGTATATAACAATGTAATATATGATGATATTATGAAGATAAGAACATGAAAAAAGGATATATCAATGACTCAATGCCATAAACCTTTCTAAATTTCTACCTAATCAAAAGAAAATCATTGGTTATAACTTATAACTATCACTAAAAAATTATCTAAAAGGGATTGGCTATAGTTGTAATTATAAATATCCAAGGTGTTGATATGAATCATATGATTTGAATCCTAACTATATGTTCTACTATACCCAGGTGAAGAACGGTTGTATGCATCCCGCCTGTTGCACCATACCCTACCAGAACGGGGGTTGGCCCCCCTTTCGGGGGTGCAGGGGGCAGCGCCCCCGTCCAAATTTTTTTCTTTTATGAGGATTCGAATTCGTATACACATTTTTATATGTTTAAGGACGTAATAGTAAGCGTTCACTAAAATAATTTGGCATGTTAATGGTAAATATGAATATGAAATAGGTCAAATTCAAGCAAATGAATATGAAAGAGGTCAAATTTAAGCATACATTTTGCACAAATTAATAGTTAGATATAATTAATAGTAAATATGAAGTAGTTTGCTGAAATAGTTACACATAATTAATAGTAAATGTGGAGTTATGGGTACAAAAGAACATCAGATTTAGGCATTTAACTTGTATAATCATTATCCTAAACAAGTATATATTTATAAGCTTCTCAAACCACCATGTAACTATCAAAATCATACAAGAAATCTTCAAAAAAAATAAAAACGCCTCGGAAAACGCCTCGACCGCCTTGAGGCGGAACGCCTCGAAGCTATGCCTCAGCCAGTCGAGGCGTACGCCTCACTGGACAAGGCCGAGGCGCACGCCTCGAGGCTAAAAAGGCCCGCCTCGCCTCGAGGCGCGCCTTTTAAAACCATGATGGTACGAACTATGAACTATGGGCGATGCAGTTCATGAGTATGATGAAGTCAACCGGTAAGAAGCACATTCTTACCGAAGAAGAGCCTGCTGAGAAGACTGGAGTTAATGCCTCGTGGGAGGCGGATGACGCATATGCCAAAGTATGGCTATCTGGAACTCTGGCAATCAAGATTGCCAATGATATTCTTCATCAATCCACGGCTAAAGCCATGTGGGATATTCTGGATGCTACATACTCTCAGGCGAAGAATGAGATGAAGATTCAACAACTCCAGCATGACATATTCACCATCAAGCAGAATAGCCGCCCTCTACACTCACTATACACATCTCTACGAGGGATGTTCGAGAAGCTGTACAACTTCATGCTTCTGACAGCCACGCCAGAGCAACAGAAGACCTACCGGAATGCTACTATGGTAGGAGTTTCCTTACTGCCCTTGATCCAGAGTATGAGGCGGCACGGTCTCAGATCTTGGCAGATTCTACTATACGTCCTATGGAGGAGGGCTTTCACAGATTGAGTCGTAGCACCGTCCCCTCTATGGCCACGAATCAGACTGCTTCAGCAATGGCTGCCAACAGAGGCCGTAGAGGTCACCATCATACCCGTGACCGTGGCCCTCGTGGCAGAGGTCGTATTCGGTCAATATGTACCTACTGCCATACTGAAGACGGATGCTACTCTAAGCATGGATTTCCTGCATCTGCACGAGTCGCCGAGCAGATAGAGCCTCCATCTGCTGCCTCTTTGGATCAGCGTTTTGATGATCTTGTTTCCCATCTAACCAGCACCCACTACTGAGAATCAATCTGACGTTGCTGCACCTGCCTCTGCATCTACCAGTTCATCAGGTAGTACTTATGCATTTCCTAATAATGGATCAGATACTTTAGCGTGGATTATGGACTCTGGCGCCACACATCATCTATATGGTGATCAAAGTCTACTTACAGGGTACATACAGATCCCTCCAGGTCGAACAGTGGTCATTGCTAATGGCACATATTCCCCGATTACTGGTCATGGGGAGATTAGACTCACGCCTTCTATGCAGCTCAAGAATGTGTTACACACACCTGATTTTTCAATGAATCTGTCGTCTATCAGTCAAATTACAAAGGATTTACTGTGTTGGGCGATTTTTGATCCATCTTCTCTTATTTTTTAGGACATCCTTACGGGCAACGTGATTGGGCGTGGCTATGAGCAAGGCAGCCTATATCTCCTTAGTCAACCTTCCTTTGCTGGAATCTCATCTCTACCTGTTGGACCCGTCTCTCCTCTGTTATGGCACCTACGCTTTGGACATCTACCGCTTCAGAAACAGCGTCGTGTGTTACCCCAGGTCTCACCTCACACGTCTATTCAATGTGAGGCTTGTCAGTTGGGAAAGCATCATCGCTCAACCTTTCCCAGTCGTCAGTGTCGGAGTAGTACCTCCAAGTTTGAGTTGTTTCACGTCGATATCTGGGGTCCGAGTCGTGTTCCTGATCATCAGGGACACAGGTTTTATATAGTTATTGTGGACGACTTCTCTCGAGTGTCATGGGAATTTTTGTTAAAGAATAAATCTGAAGCAGGGAATATTATCATCAATTTTCTTAATGAGATTCGTAATGTCTTTTCTGCATCTGTTAAAATTGTGAGAAGTGATAATGCCCTGGATTGTGTACTCATGCTCTATCCAGTTATTTGTCATCCCAAGGAATCGTTCACCAGACATCTTGTGCCTATACATCCCAACAGAATGGGGTTGCCAAGAGGAAACATCGCCATTTATTGGATGTAAACAGGTCGCTTCTTATACAGAGTCATGCTCCTCACTCTTTTAGGGTGACGTTGTTCTTACAGCTTGTTACCTAATCAATCGTATGCCGTCTTATGTTCTAGGTGAGAAGATTCCCTTCTCTCTTATCTTCCCTGGAAAAGAATTATTCTCCCTTACTCCACGTGTCTTCGGTTCTGTTGTGCTTGTCCACCAGTTGTCTCCCGGGACTGACAAGCTCTCCCCTAGGGCTGTCAAGTGTGTCTTCATTGGGTACTCCAGAACTCAGAAAGGGTACAAGTGTTATGATCCTTTGCGCAGGCGGTACCTTGTTAGTGCAAATGTTAGTTTCTTTGAATCTACCATGTATTTCTCAGCCTCTGGTGATCAGTTGATACCCCCTGCTAATAATAATAATGATGCCATTTACATGTCACCACCATCACCACCATCACCACTACCATCACCACCATCAGTACCACCTGTCACTATACCAGTTTCCCCTTTACCATTTCATTACACCCGCAGGCCTACTTCAGCTCATGGTCATTGCTCATCACCCATCTTGCCGAAGGTATGTTCTGAAGATATTACCATTGATGGATCTGATGATGTTTCTGAGCAGGTTGTGTTACAGAGGCCAGAGGAGGACACCAATGATTTAGATGTTCCTATTGCTATACGAAAGTCGAAGAGGAGTTGTGCATCCTATCCTTTAGCAGCTTCTGTGTCTTTTGATCGACTAACTGGAGATTTCAGGAATTTTGTCGTCGCATTGTCAGCAGTAGCTATTCCACGAAATTACCAGGAAGCCCTGAAGGATAGTAGATGGTGTCTTGCTATGGAGGAAGAAATGGCAGCTCTTCAGTCTAGAGGTACTTGGAGTCTGGTTCCTGTACCTGATGATGTATCACCAGTGAGCTGCAAATGGGTATTTACAGTCAAGCAGAATGTCGATGGCAGTATTGACAGGTACAAGGCGCGTCTTGTTGCTCGTGGCTTTATACAGACATATGGGGTGGATTATCTTGATACATTCTCACCAGTGGCTCGCCATTCCACTTTACGGATCTTGTTGTCTGTTGCGGTTACTCGAGAGTGGCCGCTATAAGAGTTGGATGTGAAGAATGCATTCTTGTATGGTGACTTACAGGAGGAAGTCTACATGCAACAGCCACCTGGTTTTGCTGTTGAGGGGGAGTATCCTACGGTATGCAGACTTCATAAGGCTATCTATGGCCTTAAGCAAAGCCCCAAAGCGTGGTTTCAAAAGCTCTCAGAAATCTTTGAGAAATAAGGATACAAACATTCTAATGCTGATCATTCCATATTTGTACAAAAAATTTCCAGGGGTATTATTGCAATTATGGTCTATGTAGATGACATTATGATTACAGGTGATAGTGAACAAGGAATAAATGAGGCGAAAGAAATGCTGGGTCGTGAATTCGTCACCAAGGACCTTGGGGTCCTTAGATATTTTCTGAGACTGGAGTTTGCCAGAAATCCTTATGGGTTGGTAATGTCTCAGAGGAAATATGTCACCGACCTGTTGAGTGAAACGAAAATGCTTGTCTGCCGACCTGGTACCACACTTATGGACCCCAGTATGAAGTTGTATGATGGTGATACAGAGGAGGTGGATAGTAGAAGGTACAAAGAACTGGTGGGTAAACTTCTGTATATTACGATTACTAGGCCCGATATAGCCTTTGTTGTGAGTCGCGTGAGCCAGTTCATGGAGCAGCCACGTCAGGTACACATGGATGCCATACATATGATACTCAGGTACCTCAAGTCATCTCCAGGTGTGGGTTTGTTGTTCAAGAAGTGCAAAGAGACTACTATCTCAGACGGTGCAGATGCAGACTACGCAGGGTGTCCCAAGGACAGGAAGTCCACCTCTGGGTTTGTTGTATATGTCGGAGATTCTCTAGTCTCATGAAGGAGCAAGAAACAGACGGTGGTGGCACGGTCTAGTGCTGAATACGAGTATAGGGCTATGGCCCAGGTGAGCACAAAAATGATGTGGGTAAAGGCCGTGCTTACATATTTACATATAGAAGTTCCACTTCCTATGGCTTTGGATTGTGACAATCAAGCGACCTTGTTCATTGCAAATAATCCAGCATTCCATGAACCATGGTCTTAAATTTCGCGAAATTTCAGCGAAATTTCGGTTTCGACAGGGAGGGTCTTTCGAAACACCTATATATATCGATTTCCCGGATTTCGACCGAAATGGGTCGAAATATCGGTGATATTTCAACATTTCGACCCATATCGGCCGAAATTCACGTTTTCAGTTAAAATTTCTCGGATTTCGACCGATATGGACGAAATTTCGCCGATACCTATGTAAATTAACGATATTAATCATGTGATCTTAATTTTAATCATTTTACTAATACTAACTATTTAGTATTTACCAATTCTATATATCAAAACACATCACGATTTAGAAAAAAAAATTGGGACGGGGGCGCAGCGAGACCCCCGTTCTGGTAGGGTATGGTGCAACAGGGGGGATGCATACAATGTTCCTTCAACGTAGGGAGCTTCACCTCCCTTTGCAAAAAAGAGATGAACGCAACTCTATAGATTCTAGAGATCTGCTATAGCTTCTTTGCTTCATTCCTTTTGTCTTTTATCTTTCTAAAAAATATCATCTTTGTTGTAAAAGTCTATAATTATATATGTAATTCACTAGAACTGTGTCTATGACCGTTTTTTCTATGAACTAAACATTGTCTTATTAATAATTATCTATATTTTAGCATAAAGTACTCATCTATTTTTCTGAACAAAAAGACATTTTATAAGTATTTTTAACTTAGTTATTTTAATTCCGATTCCAATATCTATCTGTCAGCTCAATGACATGCCCCAATATATGCGATATAAGGCATATGGATGAGAGATATGTGTGATATAAGTGTGCATTTGTTAGCTATTATTGTTTTAAGAACTTGAATTTAATGATATCCATTTCCAACATGTATCAATCAATAATCAGCCTTAACAACGAAATGACCGATATGACCGATATGTGTGATATAAGGCATATGGATGACAGATATGTGTGATATAAGTGTGCATTTATTAGCTATTATTGTTTTAAGAACTTGGATTTAATGAATCCATTTCCAATATGTATCATCAATAATCAGCCTTAACAGCGAAATGATCGATATGACCGATATATGCGATATAAGGGGCATATATGAGCAATATGTATGATAAAATTATGTATATGTGAGCTATTTATTGTTGTAAATAACTTGAAAGATCTTAATTTGCAAAAAAAATGGTCGAAAAATGACTTTTTGAGCCATTTCCGAAATTTCCACCGAAATCGTCGAAATTTCCCGAAATATCGGCGAAATTTCGGTATTGGAGGTGACCGAAACGAAATCGAAATCGAGATTTCGAACCTTGCCATGAACGAACCAAGCACATTGAAGTTGACTGTCACTTTATACGTGACATGATTCAGAAGGGATTAATTGCTACATCCCATGTTAGTTCAGAGAATCAAACAACATATATTTTTACTACGGCGCTACTGCGAGGCCCATTTCAGAAGTATGCATCCAAGCTGAGCATGATTGATATCTATGCTCCATCTTGAGGGAGAGTGTAAACATATATTATTCTCTTATGTACCTCTGCGTTATTTTTTCTTTTCTGTTGAACCTCTCCCGTAATTTACCCATAGGCTACTCTCCTATATAAGAGAGCCTAGGGTTGATGGAATAAACAAGTTCTTCTATTTTCCCAACAGAGATATTAGGAAATTTACTGCGAACAACCGTAAGAAAATAAAGAGAGAAGCCCTTGGACTACAATATTATAGTTAACACTGCCCCTCAAGTTGGAGCATAGAGATTCAGATGCTCATCTCTGCACTACATCTCTCAAAGGTGGAAGTGTCTTTGTGAAGATATAAATTGCTAGATATATAGTGTAGACATAAGAGGTCATATATTCTTTTTATGCAGGGACTATCACCATCTATGTGTCTGGTGCTCTCATGGAAAGTAAGATAGCTAGTAATAAATAACTGTCATAGGAGATATTGCAACGGAAATATAGAGCATTTAATTACTTATAAGAGTGGCACGATCAGAACACACATAGATTACTTTGCGTCGAGGAGAAGAGATCGGTTGTGTTGCAAAGACTGCAAGGTAATCCCAGGAGAGAGTTTGACAACCCAACATCGCTTATTAGCCAAGGATGTACAAATAAAAGGCTGGTAAAGAAAAAAGAATTTCAAAGATCTAATCTTCAACTGAAGCAATCAAGCTTTAAGGAGAAGGTTTTATAAGACTTACACCGGGTTGTAGCGGAAGTGCAAACGAGATGAGGGAGGCGGTAGCATCTTGTATTCGAAGGGTAGCCAAAAAGAGATGCTAGGTGAGTTAAAGGGAGGAGCTCCAAGCCAAAAGGAGGCTTGGTGGAGGAGTGGAGAGGTGCAAGAGAAGCTCAAAATTAAAAGCGCATGCTTTAAAACTATGTCAACGGATAGAACAAAGGAAATTGTCCCAAACTACAAAATAGTGAAGAAGAAATCAAATAAGGCTGGAAGTGAAGCCAAGTCAAAATCTTATGAAGCTTTGTACAAAAATCTCGACTCTAAGGAGGGCCAGAAGGATATATTTAGAGTCTTAGACTGGTTAAAGCAAGAAAAAGAAAGGTCAAGGACCTTTCTCAAGTGAGATGCATTAAGGATGAGGAAGGTCATGTGCTTGTTACTCAGAAGGATATAAAGACGAGATAGAAGCAGTATTTTCATAAGCTTTTCAATGGGGAAGGAAATAGAGAGATCACTTTGGGTGATCTAGCTAATAATGAAAGTTACTTGAATCGTACAAGCTATAAACGAATACCAATGTTAAGAAAAACGACCGAGTAAGCCGCATACTCGGCCGCATACTCATACTCGGTAGCCTTGCCGCTCCGAGTATGATGAAACGGTCATGTATGCGGGTTGACCCGCATACTCGGCTGAATATACCCCCTATGCGACTGCATACTCAGCTGTTTTTCTGATAAAACTTTTATTTATTCTAAAGCCAAATAGCCCCACCCACATAACCGCATACTCCCCGCATAAAGCCGCATACTCCGCGCATAAAATCGCGTACTCTCCTGCATAAAACCGCATACTCCCCGCATACTCTCCCGAATAAGGATATTACCATATTAAATATTTATTTATATTGTTAATAATAAAAAATACCAAACCGCATAAAACTGCATACTCTCCCGCATACCGCATACTCTCTATGCAGTGACCCCTCCGACTGAATACCGCATAGCACCTTCCTGAACATTGACGAATACAAAAAGGAGGTAGAGGAGGCTTTGAAGGTTACGAGACCATAAAAGGTGTAGAACCGGATGACATTCTTATAGAAGTTTGGAGAGTTTTAGGTTCTTGTGGTTTGATTTGGTTTACAAATTTACTCAATGTTATTTGACGAAGCAAGAAAATGCCTGAACATTGGAGGAATAGTATCGCAGTCCCCCTCTATAAGTACCAAGGAATATGAGAATTTCAAGATAAAGGAAGGAGAAACTATCAAGGAGATGCATACATGATTTACAAATATCTTGAAGGAAAAGCCATCGATTCATTCTCTAGCGAATAGGAATAGAAGATGACAATGATAGAAGAAGCAAATGACGTGGAATATATTGAGATGAATGACCTCACAGGGAACGTGATGGCTTAGGAAGTCAAGAAGAAGAAATAGAAGCCGACTGAGGAGGCAAAGAAGTCTCTAGCCTTCAAGGTCAACAATCAAGATTTATCTGATAAAAATATGGATGATAAAGATCTTGTCCTACAAGCTAGAAAGCTAAAGAAGTTCATGATAAGCTTCAAGTAAAAGAGAGAAGACAATGAAGAAGAATACACATGCTACGAGAGTAAAAAGAAGTGAAATATGAGAAGAAATTGTCCTCTACTGAAGCAAGAGAAGGAAAACAAGGAGCGATCCAACAAGAAGGTCGAAAAGGTTCACAAGAAGAAAGCACTACAATTTACAAACCATGTAGAGTGACTCAAACTTGAGCAACTCCGAATCAAACTCGGGTGATGAAGAAGAATTAGCCTGCCTCAGAGTGATGGCTCTAGAAGATGCAATAACTCATCTTATATTGAACTTTTACATGATGAAATCATCAAGTTTTTGCAGAATTAGAGAAGTTTAAATTAGAGAATAAAAAATAGATAAAAGGATAAGTTAGTTTTAAAAAAAGAAACTTTTAGCAAATCATCCTACTTAAATGATGATATTATTTTTCTTCGCAAGGAAATTAATAGCCTTACAAGCTCTTGCTAGGTTTACTTAAGGAAAAGGAAAACTGCTTTGTTTTAAAAGAAAACACTGAGATAAAAATGACAAAGGATTTAGAACTGGTTCAGCATCTCATAATAAGTTAGATAGTCAAAATAAAGAAAAAAAAAAGTCTAATCCCTGCCAAACCAAAAGATGGGTACCGAGAGATCTTCTCAAAACTTTTTTGTAGGTGGACATAATATAGATCACACGAAATGGATATACATACTATCTCAAACTCGACTAAAAGCTTCAAAATCCATTGGATCGAGAATGACGTCAACCTCAACTATTGTAGGAAAAAGATGGAAGAAGCTGATAGATCATGGTTCGGGGTGTTTAAAACATATGACAACAGATAAGCAACTATTTATCATCCCATATCGCAAGAGACAAGAGATAATAGGTTCAGTCACGTTTGGGAACAACCACAAGGGACGTATCATATGTATTGGTCAAGGATAAAGCTACGATTGATAATATCTCTTTAGTTAATTGTTTAAAGCATAACTTAGTGTAAGCCAAGTTTTTCATAAAGATTTTAATGTTTTGTTTTCATTAAACTACTTTAAAATTCTTGATGAATCTAATAAGGAACACTTGCTAATTGGAAAAAAAGATTTAAAAATATTAATAATGTAGAGTTTAACAAAGATAATGCTTATGATTGCTTGGTTGCTAGCAATAACGAAGTTAACCTTCATCACATAAGACTATATCATTTACACCTAAGTACTTAAACAAGTTGATTAAGAATAACTTAGTAAGCATACTGTCTATCAATAAGATAAACATCAAAACATCATGTAATGCTTGCGCGCTAGGAAAACTTCATAAGAACTCATTCAAAAGCGAAAACTTAGATCCAACATCTAAACCCCGAGAACTACTTCACTTATTTTTATTTGGACCGACAAAAGTGGAAAGCTTTAGTAGATGTATATATTGTCTTGTAATAGTAAATGACTACTATAGGTTCACTTGGACCATCTTCTTAAAAACAAGATCAAACAATAGAATCTTTTTATAAATTTTCAAGATTAGTTCAGAAAAAAAAGAATGCATAAATCTTTAAAATTTGTATTGAGCATGAAAGAGAGTTTGAAAATGAACAATTCACCTGTAAAAACATGGAAAAATGAATAATTTTTCAAAGAGCACCACAACAAAATGGAGTTATGTAAAGAAAGAACAAAACTTTAAAGGAGTGTGCTAGAACTTTATTAATAAAATCCGATTTACCTAAATACTTCTGGGTTGAAGCTACTAATATTGCCTTCTTGTACTAAATAGAGTATTAATACGACCAATCCTCAAATAAACAAGTTACGAGCTTTGTAAAGATGAATTTCTTAAGATAAGTCACTTCAAAGTGTTTGGAAGTAAATGATTTACACTAAACATATAATATAACTTAGCTAAGTTTGATGTTAAAAGTGAAGAATGCATAGTCGTCAGTTACTCAAACCATAGTAAAGCTTAAAGAGTTTTCAATAAGAACACCTTAATTGTGGTAGAAACAATACATTAACAAGAATTAAACAATTAAATGCTATCCAAGAGGAAGAAGAAACATTCATTGATATAACTAAGATAAAAGACACTAGCACACATAATCTACCAAAAGAATAGATCACAAAGAACACCCTAAAACTCATGTAAAAAATGGCAAAGCCTTCTCCCACTTTGAGTAGGGTCGGCTACATGCATTCTTACTCAAATCCATATTGAAAGATCTGACTATTTTTACACCGACTAACGACAACCAATCACAACCCCCACAAGGAGGGATTTGAACCATGATCTTTTGGGTGGTAAGCGCATTGTACTACCACCCGACCATTGAACTGGGTATACCCTAAAACTCAAGTAATTGGAGAAACATCAGATATAATTAGAGCAAGATCTCAACTTAACACTAACTTGTACTTGATGCGTATGTATCCCAAATAGAACATGACAGATAGAAGCTGCATTAAAAGATGGATCCTGGATAATTACTGTTAGAAGAAAGGAGTCTTTGTTGTACTTCATAGAATAACCCTAGGCTCTCTTATATAGGGAGAGGCCTTAAGGGTAAATTACATGGACGTCTAAATAAAAGAGAGAATTAGCAACAAGATACGAAAACAATTATTAATACTAGAAACTATCTCTACACTCCCCCTCAAGGTAGAGCATAGATGTCGATCATGCTCAGCTTGGATGAACATCTCTGAAAAGGTCCTCTGAGCAATGGCTTGGTGAATACATCAGCAGTTTGATCTCTTGAGCTAACATGGGCCGTGGATATCAATCCTCTCTGGAATAGGTCCCTAGTGTAATGGCAGTCAACTTCAATATGCTTGGTCCTCTCATGAAAAGTTGGATTGTTGGCAATGAACAATGCTGCCAGATTGTCACACTGAAGCTTCATAGGTAGAGGTACAACTACATGTACATCTTCTAATACGGAGCGAACCCACATCATTTCCGTGCTGGCTTGGGCCATTGCCCTGTATTCGGATTCCGCACTGGATCTTGCCACCACCGTTTGTTTCTTGCTTTTCCAACACACCAGAGAGCCTCCAACAAAAACTGCAAACCCTGAGGTTGATTTTCTATCCTTAGGGCATCCTGCATAATCTGTGTCTGCATACGCTGAGATCGATAAGTCTGCGCCCTTTCTGAATAGTAGCCCTAACCCTGGAGAAGACTTCAGATACCTCAGTATCATGTGTATAGCATCCATGTGAACCTGTCTTGGCTGCTCCATAAACTGACTCACCCGGCTAACTGCAAATGCAATGTCTGGACGGGTTATAGTAATGTAGAGGAGTTTTCCCGCCATCTCTCTATATCTCCTCTTATCCACTTCATCAGTATCATCATCATATAACTTCATGCTGGGGTCCATGGGGATGCTTGATGGTTTGCACCCATCCATACCAGTCTCAACCAAAAAGTCTGTAATGTACTTCCGTTGTGTCATCACCAAACCATGTGCATTCCTTGCAAATTCCAACCCCAGAAAATATCTTAGGGTTCCAAGATCCTTTGTAACAAACTAACGACCTAGGAATGCCTTCGCCCTCGCTATGCCCTGAACATCGTCTCCTGTAACAAGAATATCATCCACATAGACCATTATGACAACCGTACCTGCCGAGGACTTCTGGACAAACAACGAGTGATCAGCATTGGACCTCTTGAATCCCTGGTGCTCAATTAGATTGGACAGCTTCTGGAACCACGCTCGTGGACTCTGTTTGAGGCCATATATCGCCTTGTGAAGTCTACAGACCATATGCTTCTCCCCCTCAGCAGTAAACCCGGGTGGCTGCTGCATGTAGACTTCCTCCTGTAGGTCCCTGTACAGAAAGGCATTCTTGACATCTAGCTGAGAAATGCTCCAATCACGAACCACTGCAACAGACAGGAGAATACGGAGAGTCGAGTGTCTTGCCACTGGAGAGAATGTATCCATGTAGTCAACGCCATATGTTTGGGTAAATCCACGGGCGACCAAGCGTGCTTTGTACCTATCCAACGTGCCATCTGCATGATATTTGACTGTGAAGACCCATTTGCAGCTCACAACGGATGCATCAGGAGGTGCAGGGACCAAAGACCATGTGCCAAGGGACTGCAAGGCCCCCATTTCTTCTTCCATAGCTAATCTCCAGCACTCACTCTTCAAGGCTTCCTGGTATGTTTGTGGTATGGACACGGAAGACAATGTTGTGGCAAACTTCTGGAAATCACCTGTGAGTCGGTGGAAGGAATCCTGTGAAGCAAATGGATAGGAAGCACATTGCCGTCTCTGTTTCCGAATAGCAATCGGAACATCAAGATCATCATCTGGGTCCACCTGTAATGAGTCATCCTGCATATGTACCAAACCTGACCCGTCAGTAGTAACATCATCTGAACATACCTGGGGCGTAGTGATTGGCTGATCTGTCGTCTGAGAAGGACCTGGCCGACGCGTATAATGGTTAGGAAACGGTGATATGATTTGCTGTGGAATGGGTTGAGGTGGGGATGGTGGTGGCGGTGGTGCTGGCATAGGAACTGACACAGGAGGCGACTCAGGTGGACACGAAGTAGGCGGTGGTGGAACATAAATATCATCAGTGGTGGTGGACGGTACCATTCTGTCCCCAGCTGGCGAGAAATACATAACTGACTCGAAGAAGGTGACATCCGCACTAACAAAGTATCTGTTGGTTGTAGGATCATAACACCGGTATCCCTTCTCGGTTCTGGAATAACCAACAAAGACGCACTTGACTGCTCTTGGAGAGAGTTTGTCAAGGCCAAGAGATAGACGATGGACAAACGCCACAGCGCCAAAGACGCGTGGCGGCAGAGAGAAGAGCTCCTTGTCAGGAAAAATAAGAGAGATAGGTATCTTCTCTCCAAGGACAGAGGACGGCATTCTGTTGACTAGATAGCATGCAGTAAGGACAACATCCCCCCAGAAAGAAATAGGAGCACAACTTTGAATCAACAGGGTACGAGTAATGTCCAAGAGATGGCGATGCTTTCTTTCCGCCACACCATTTTGTTGGGATGTATATGCGCAGGTGGTTTGATGAATAATACCCTTCGATGAAAGAAATAGAGAAAGAGAGCGTGTACAAAATTCCAGGGCATTGTCAGTTCGAACATATTTAACTGAGGAAGAGAAAACATTCTGCACTTCATTAACCAAATTTTTGATAACACCTCCTGCTTCAGATTTGTTTTTCAAAAGAAATACCCAAGAGACACGAGAAAAATCATCGACGACAACTAGATACAACCTGTGTCCCTGGTGATCAGGAACACGACTTGGACCCCATATATCTATATGTAACAACTCAAAAGGGGAGCTACTGCTCCGACTCTGACGACCTGGGAAGCTCGACCTATGGTGCTTTCCCAACTGACAAGTTTCACAGCGAAACGACGAACTTAGAGAGATCTGGGGCAGAAGATGGCGCATTTTCTGAATCGGAAGGTGACCAAATCGAAGATGCCAAATGTAAGGAGAGACTAGTCCAGCTGAGTGAGAAGAGACGCGAGCATAGGATTCCCGAACCAGCCGATATAAACCATTCTGCTCAGAGCCACAACCAATCACCTTGCCCGTGAGTATTTCCTGAAAAATGAGAGAAGACGGGTCAAAAATAGCACGACAATTCAAATCCTTTGTAATCTGACTAATAGACAGCAAATTCAGTGAGAACTCAGGGGCATGTAAAACATTCTGTAGCTGCATAGTGGGGGATAAGAAAACCTCCCCCTGTCCAACAAGGGGTGAGTGGGTACCATATGCTATCTGTACTGAGCGGCCGGGTGGAATATCCCTGTAGGCCTGTAATCGTCCCCTATCTCGACAAAGATGATGTGTAGCTCCGGAATCTATAACCCAGTCAAATATATCATGAGAATGTATGTGTGCTGATGAACTACCTGAGCTACTGGCTGTAGCGGATGAACTGGCAGAGGCTGTGGCAGCAATGTCTGAAGAGTCACCCGAAGAATCACCAGAAGAATGTGGCATAATATCGCGGAGACGGGCCACAAGTTCGTCAAATCTATGATCTGCAGTAGACGGTAATGGAGACTGTGAATGCTCTGCAACCCGTGCCGATGCTGGGAACCCATGCTTTGAATAGCATGTCTCCTCTGAGTGTCCAGTTCTGTGACAATACGAGCACATCTGACTGAAGCGACCTCTTCCTTGAGGTCCACGGCCACGTCCACGACCACGTCCAGAAGGCGGTCCACCTCTCCCACGCGAAGCTGCCATCGCAGATGGGGGTGGAGTAGAGGAGCTGGAGGAAACTGGAATGCGACTGAGCCTTCTGTAGACATCCTCCACTGGAGGAATTACTGCATCTGCTAGAATTTGTGACCTCACCATGGTGGCGTTCCGAAACGTCTTCTGCTGCACCGGAGTAGCTGTCAGAGGAATGGTACTGTATAGCTTCTCGAACATCCCTCTCAGGGATGTGTATAGAGAATGGAGAGGTCTGCCGGCCTGCTTCATCGTAAAAATGTCATGTTGAAGCTGCAACATCTTTGTCTCGTTTCGCACCTGCGAATATGTAGCAGCAAGGATGTCCCACATCGCCTTAGCAGTGGGCTCATTGAGGACATTATTAGCTATCTCCATCGTCAACGTACCAGACAGCCAGACTTTCGCGTAAGCGTCATCAGCCTCCCATGAGGCATAGATCCCTGTCTTCTCTACAGGCTCATCTTCGGTAAGAATGTGTTTCTTACTATTTGATTTCATGAGGCTCATGAACTGCATAGCCCATAGCTTATAGTTAGACCCGTCCATCTTCACTATTGGCGCAGGACCTTTGAATGCGCCGGTGGAGGGTAAATCGACTTTCGATTCTGACATAGTGCTGCTCGAAGAAGACGAAGGGAAAACAGACACGTTGATGAATGTCTACACCAATTGCATTGGATTTGAGTACGTGTGTAGACTTTTACGCTCTCAAATCCATAAATCGGAGGAAGAGGGGTCTAGGGCACGCCTCCAATGAAGCTTACAACCCTTGAATCGCCTCGAGAACGCCGTCTATGGACTGTTGGAGGCCAGAGGAGGGCCTACGGCGGCAGTTGGGGCGCCACTGTACGGCTGCGAATCGGTGGCGGCGTGGGAGGGCCGCTAGGAGCGGCTGGGGAGCGGCTTGGAGCCGCTGGCGGTGACAGGTGGCCGCTCAGGGGGGCGGCGGGGGCCGCTGGGGAGCGGCTGGGAGCCGCTGGTGGCGGCAAGAGGCCGCTCGGGGGGGCGGCGGGGGCCCCTGGGGGGTGGCGGCTGGAGCTGCTAGCGGCTGGAAGCCGCTGGAGGGTGCGGCTGGAAGCGCTGGGAGCCCTAAGGCGGCTCGACGAGAGAAGGAGGGAGGGGCGGCGGGTGGGGAAGGGAGGGGCGACGGGTAGAGATCCCTAGGGCGGCTCTGATACCATGTTAGAAGAAAGGAGTCTTTGTTGTACTTCATAGAATAACCCTAGGCTCTCTTATATAGGGAGAGG
Organism: Ottelia alismoides; assembly: GCA_037367405.1. Taxonomy (NCBI): domain Eukaryota; kingdom Viridiplantae; phylum Streptophyta; class Magnoliopsida; order Alismatales; family Hydrocharitaceae; genus Ottelia; species Ottelia alismoides. Next base: position 212,725 of record JAZKJV010006022.1, read on the forward strand.
CCTTAAGGGTAAATTACATGGACGTCTAAATAAAAGAGAGAATTAGCAACAAGATACGAAAACAATTATTAATACTAGAAACTATCTCTACAATTACAATGCAAGAACTTAATCATTTCACAAAATGAAGTTTGAGAACTTGTACCTAAACTTGAAAACACCCACAAATTGGTATTAAATGAGTTGAAATAAATAAATCAAATGAAGAAGGTCAAGTGACCAGGAACAAAGCTAAACTAGCTGGAAAAGGTTACACACAACAAGGTATATACATTGATGAAACCTACGAACTTGTACCAATACGAATCAACTAAGATGCTACTTGCTAATGCTGCTCAGTTAGATGTAAAACTTCATCAAATGGATGTAAAAAGTGCTTTTCCTAATGGTTACCAGAAGGAGGAAGTTTTTGCTAAACAACCACTTGGATTTGTTAATAAAGATCACCTTGAGCTCGTTTATAAATTGAACAGAGCTTTATATGGACAAAAATAAGCACAAGAGCGTGGTATAAGAGATTGGAATATTTTCTCTTATCTGCTAACTTCGAAATAGGAAAAGTAGACTCAACTTTGTTTATTAGAAATTCAAATGGTCTTTTATAGTTTAGATATATGTCATTGATATTATTTTCAAAGCTACTAATGAAGATTTGTGCAAAAAATTTGTTAAGTTGATGCAAGAGGGGTCTGAAATGAGCCTCATGAGAGAACACAATTTCATTCTATAATTGCAAATTAAACAGCTACCACACGGGATCTTAATAAGTCAAACAAAGTACACTCAAAATCTTCTCAAAAGTCGGGGTGGAATTAACAAAAGAGAAGACAACACCAATGGGAGCTTAAGTGTGGCTTGATGCATATGAAAATGGTAAGGATATTAATGCGACTCAATACAACGGTGTGATTGGTTCATTATTGTACATTTAATACTTGTCTGTGTGCTAGGTTCCAATCGACCTAGAAATAAAATCACTTAAAAGTCTTGATGAATAATTTTAAGTTCTGTACATATTGGGGACATTGTGCTATTGATATCTTGTTGATATTTCATGTTATGAATGAAATGAAGTATGTTCATGCATTTCCTTCTTTACTTGCTTATTTTCCTCCAATAGATACATTTGTCAAAATGTGTGTTTTGAATGTGAATATGGTATTTACAGGAAAGTTGTTGAGTATCATGATTTGTGGGATGTAACAAATACTTCTAGCTTCGGAGTGGGGTCTACACCAATGGGAGCTTAAGTGTGGCTTGATGCATATAAAACGGTAAGGATATTAATGCGACTCAATACAACGGTGTGATTGGTTCATTATTGTACATTTAATACTTGTCTGTGTGCTAGGTTCCAATCGACCTAGAAAGAAAATCATTTAAAAGTCTTGATGAATAATTTTAAGTTTTGTACATATTGGGGACATTGTGCTATTGATATCTTGCTGATATGTCATGTTATGAATGAAATGAAGTATGTTCATGCATTTCCTTCTTTACTTGCTTATTTTCCTCCAATAGATACATTTGTCAAAATGTGTGTTTTGAATGTGAATATGGTATTTACGGGAAAGTTGTTGAGTATCATGATCTGTGGGATGTAACAAATACTTCTAGCTTCGAAGTGGGGTCTAACAAGGATGCCTCTTAACACCTCTCCTTTATGTGATTGTGTCAGACGTTTTATTTGGGATGATGAGATCGTCTTCAGAGGATGGTTTTTGCATGGATTAAACATCAATGAGTCATCTATTCATTTGTCATGGCACGTCGATGATACAATGCTATTTGTGGAGGGAAGCGTTGAACATGTGCAGAATGCATCACATATTATGGAGATCTTTGGTGATATTTATGGGCCTTGTATGAACATGACTAAATCACCATTTATGCCATTCAATTTCTCCCAAGGAGACATTATGGAGGTTACTCGAAATCTTCAGTGTGAAGTTGGCTCCGTTTCGATCAATTATTTGGGTTTGCCTCTTGTTGCTGGAAGGATTAGAAACTTAGATTGGCATCCATTAACAAATTGGAACATAAAATGGCTAGATGGAAAGCGGCTTCCCTCTCCAAGGGGGAAAGAGTTGTCCTCATCATTAGACTCCAAGGGGGAAAGACTTGTCCTCATCATTAGACTGCTTCTTGTTGGGGTAAGGAAAAAACTTGAATCTATAATGCGACAATTGTTTTGAGCAAAAGCTGGCAACGATGGACGGGAAATACACCTTGTGGAATGGGAAACTTAGACGCGTCAGAAGGCGGATGGCGGCCTTGGTATTATGAAGTTGGAACAAATGAACAAGGCCCTGCTCTCTAGGTGGATCATTAGAATTGAGGGGGGGCAAGGATAATTTAGTGTGCCTACTATTAAGAAGCATATATGGGGTCAGGGGAGACTAGAGTACTCAGCCTATTCGGTGGTCATATACGCTTTAGCTGGGCAACTCAAAGATGTTTCCTGAGATGTGAATCTTGTTGTAGATGGTGTTAGGTGATGGCACCTCTTTTCGCTTCTGGTTGGATAAGAGGAGTGGTATGGGTCCTCTCAACCAACGCTTTACTTGGCTTTTCACCATTGTTGTATCAAGCATGTTCTGTTATGGATTCATGGATGGTGGGCACATGGACTACTTTTCGATCGAAATTTTCAGAACATGTATTTGCGAAATACTTAGAGATGGACTTAAACGAGGTTAACAACCCTACGACTGGGAGGGTCCATTGGAGGTGTGCGGATGGTCAGTTCTCTTCTCGATGAAGGTTATAAGGCCCTCCCGGTGACACTTGGCCCTAAACAAGAAAATTTACATCTAGACTTCATGCTGATTTGGAAGAGTCACGTTCTGCGCAGAGTTGGGATTTTTCTTTGGCTAGTTAGCATGCTAATTGTTGACAAAAGAGCGTAGGGATAACATTATGAGGATAAGGGATTAGACCTGATCAAAATGCATGCCGCACCAGCCCATGAGCCGAGCCGAACGAGTCGATGTTATAAAACCTATGTCCAAAGCCCTCCAAGGGCATGCCTATGGGCTCATTTCATTTTTCTCCAATGATTTTTTTAAAATGTTATTTAATAAGTATAAATGATTTTATTGCCATCATTTATATTCAGTAATATAAGTAGTTTGCATGATACTTGACATGTAAAGAATTAAATTTTATGTAAAACTAGCATCAAATATGAAAACGTGAAGTATATCACATTAATGCATGTCTTATCTTACTTTCATATATTTATTATTTTTGAAAGATCGGGTCAGGCTGGTCCATACCTCAACTCTCCTAGCCCAAGCCCGACCTATGAGCGGGTTGCGCGGGTGAGCCCCCAACCCATTATCGAGGACTATCGGGGATATTGCCTGCTCCTCTCTTCTTTGGATGTCTTTTAGCTACCGAGATTTGGGAGCGGATGGGCCTACCTTGGCATAGGACAGAGAACTCTGATAACTTCTGGACTTCCGCAGGAACTACCAGGAGAATATTTCACTACCCTTTATGGTTCGTTAAGTCACTTGGGCTGCCAAGAACGAGTTGATCTACCATCAACAATTGTTTTACCCTGACAATGTACTTGAACATTGTAAACTTTTACAAAGGCCCTGGCTAAATGTCATATAAGTTTTAATTTTTATATTATTGAAAGTTTGAGGTGAGTCCCATCTCGGGGTTGCACTTGTTTTCTCTTTACAAAAGGCCAATATGAAACAGGGAGATGCAAATATGCTATGGAGGTATTCACGAGGATAAAGGATCCACAATTGAATATTCTAGCTTTCTTGGCAGGAGCGAGGTAACTTAGTGAAGTGAGAAACTATATTCTATAGTCCTATTAAGTATGAAGTTACTATGGAACTAAAGTGAGAAAAAATAATCTATAGTCCTATTAAGTACGAAGTTACAATGGCTCATACCGCATATAAGTTACTTCTATTTATAAGTCCAGGTCAACCTCCCACTGGCTATGTTTTGTGAAAATAAATATGCTTCCTTGCAAATAATCATGCACATGCATACCAAAAGAGTAGTACTAAAGGGTTGGTTAATTTTAGTTTCTCGTGGAGCAGTTTCTACACAGCTTCCTGCTGTCAAGGCAGGACCACATCAACAACATGGTGATTTCTTTCTCAACAAACTTTTTCAAGGATCCTTCGATTTTCAGCAAGTTGAAGTCCATAAAAAAATTTATCACCAATTTCCTTGTCAGTTGGTTTGACTTCATCAACATGTAGTATAGCAAAATCATCAGATTGAAGTATATGTAACCTTCTCATCAAATGGACAGTCTCAGGCTTAGTACATTAAAAATATCGTCTTAAGAGTATATGCAATCTTCTCATTAAATGGACAGTCTCAAGCATTGTCTTAGGTAGACAACAAGTCTAATACTCAGATGCATCTCTTAACAAAAAACTATCAATATCATGTGCATGGAAAACAAAGCAAACGTAAACCGGCACACCTCATAACTCCCCAAACCATCTTTCTCATTGCACTCTCTGTTACCACACATAAACTGTCCTGTAAATAAACAGATTCACATATCAGCAAAGTCTGATGAAGAAAGCGCTATTGAAATGAATTTTCTTAAAAGCCCCTTCAAAAGAACTTTTTTTTGGAAATGGTGGAAGATGGCTAGTCGAGAGTTGCCATCCAACCTTGAAAACAACATATAGTGTATGGATACTATAAAGTGAAGAATTAATTACAGAAATAGGTATTCAAACAAGGGTTGTCTTTACCGTAAAGTTCTCATTTTTATCACACAAAAAAACCTCTCTTTTGATAGGAAGAAGGTAGAACCGTTTTCCTTTGCCAAAAAATGGCAAAGGAAACAAACCAACAAAGATTGAAGCTGCCGAAAGAAACTATATCATCAAAAAAAGGCCAAAGAGTGGCCATTTTGAGAGTTCAACCACCCACATGATTATATGCTATCTGACAACCCCAAATATATAGTCCCCTTCCCTGGCCTTGTAAATCCAGACTATTCGTGGAACTCCCATTCTCTCGTACCCTGAGGTATTAATTATTTAGATAAGATAGGATTCACATGCAGTTACATCTTACTACTTTCCTGCTATCCGAAACTTCCTCTCGTCGAGAAATGAGAGATGGGATGCCACATTCGTTAGACATTGCTCATTCTCTCACCTAGAAAAAGACAGAGAGGTCCTGGCCGAAGACTTTCACTCTGTCTGTTGACGTAGCTTATTGAGTAGACAGTTTAGATAAGAATAGATAATCTACTAGTCCCACTCAAGGTTTAAAAAAACAAAAGGCGGAACGAGGCATTTTCCCTAGAGGCGTGACGTAGCCTCGAGGCGTAAGCCTCATTTTATATAGGGAAATACTTACAAAAAGTATAATAAATGTATTTACTGATGAAATTATCTTAATCTGACCAATATATAATACATAACATTGTAACATATTATGCAATTATTAAGACAAGAACATGAAAAGAAAGGATATTTAATTCCATAAACCTAAAACATGTCAACTAAACTTCTACCCAATACAAATGGAATCATTGGCTATTATTGTCGTGAACATAGCAAAGATAGCATCGTTTTTACCAAAAATATTGTGGTGCATAAAAGTTGTGATTCGATGTACTTCGAAAAAATTTACATTTTATGTGGATAATGTATAATATATGATAACATTGTGGTCCCTTAAAAATCTAATCTTTTTGTATCGGTACGTTATACCTTTTCCAAAAGAGGTTGCAAAGGAAGTTGCGGAAGGTAGTTGAAATATTGGCACTTTGAATGACAAATCAACGGAGATAGTTGATGCGTTGGAAAGAAGATTCAGATATTATAACTACAAGGGACAAAATGGGTTGGAGAGAAAGCAAGGGAGATCGAGAAGACATGCTTTATACTTTGGTATTCAGGTAAAGATAAGGGCAAAAATGGTGTTGGAGTGGTTGTTCATAAGGATTTGAAGGATTCTGTGGTTGAGGTGCAAAGATCTGGGGATCGGATTATATTACTAAAAGTGGTGCTCGAAGAAGAAATACTGAATATCATATCAGATTATGCACCACAAATTGGTTTAGACGATAGTATTAAACAAGCTTTTTGGGAGGATTTGGATAAGTTTATGCAAGGAATCCCACAAAGAGAGATGATTTGCCTAGGTGGAGATCTTAATGGACATGTGAGAAAGGATACTTCAGAGTATGCTAGTGTTCATGGGGGACATGGCTTCGGGGATAGAAATAAAGAAGGAAAAGTTTTTCTGAATTATGTATTAGCTTATGATCTTTTCATTACAAATACTCTCTTCAAGAGGGAGGAGCATTAAATTACTTATAAGAGCGGCTCGACTAGAACAAAAAGACAAACTAGATTGCGTTGAGAAGAAGAGATCGGTAGAGAGCTTGACCACTCAACATCGCATGATAGTCATGGATGTGCAAATAAAGGGGCTAGTAAAGAAAAGGAGGGCTTCCACGATCACTAGAACTAGATGGTGGAATCTTCAATTGACGCAATCAAGCTTCAGGGAGAAAGTCTTAGAAGACTTATATTGGGATTGTAACGGAAGTGCTAATGAGATGTGGGAGGCGGCAGCATCTTGTATGAGAAGGGTAGCCAAAGATATGCGAGGCGAGTCAAAGAGAGGAGCTCCAGGCCAAAAGGAGGCTTGGTGGTGGATTGGAGGAATGCAGGAGAAACAAATGAAACTGTCGCAAACTACATAATAGCAAATAAGGAAGCAAAGAAGGCAGTAAGCGAAACAGAGTCAAAATCTTATGAAGCTTTATACAAAAATATCGATTCTAAGGAAGGTCAGAAAGATATATTCAAAATGGCTAAAGCAAGAGAAAGAAAGACCAAAAATCTTTCTCAAGTGAGATGCATAAAGGATGAGGAAGGTCACGTGCTTGTTGCTCAGAAGGATATAGAGACTAGATGGAAGCAATACTTCCATAAGCATTTCATCGAGGAAGGAAAAAGAGAGATCGCCATGGGAAATTTAGCTAGTAGTGAAAGTTACCTGAATCGTGCAAGCTACAGACAAATACGAAGGAAGGAAGTAGAGGAAGCTTTGAGGGTTATGAGACATGCGAGAGACATAGGACATAATGGCATTCCCGTAGAAGTTTATAGAGTTTTAGGTGAGCGTGGTTTGACTTGGCTTACAAATTTATTCAATGTTATTTGGAGAAGCATGAAAATACCTGAAGAATGGAGGATACGTATCGTCTATCATGGTGCCTCTTTATAAGAAAAAGAAAACATTCAAAATTGTTCAAATTACAAAGGTATCGAGCTGATGAGTCACACTATGAAAATTTGGGAATGTGAGATCGAAAGAAGGTTGAGGCAAGTCTCCAAAGTAAAAGAAAACCGATCCAAATTCATGTCAGGTTGCTCAATTATTGAAGCCATCCACTTGCTGAGGAGAACAATGGAGATTTACAGAGCTAAAAGGAAGAACCTCCATATGATTTTTATTGATTTAGAGAAGGTTTATGATTTTGTCAGATATTATGGAGAGTTTTGGAGAAGAGACAAGTACCTATCATTTCCATTAACCTCATAAAATTGTTCAAATTAGAAAGGTATCAAGTTGATGAGTCACACTATGAAAATTTGGGAATGTGAGATCGAAAGAAGGTTGAGACAAGTCTCCAAAGTAAAAGAAAACCGATTCGGATTCATGTCAGGTCGCTCAATTATTGAAGCCATCCACTTGCTGAGGAGAACAATGGAGATTTACAGAGCTAAAAGGAAAAACCTCCATATGATTTTTATTGATTTACAGAAGGCTTATGATTTTGTAAGATATTGTGGAGAGTTTTGGAGAAGAGACAAGTATCTATCATTTCCGTTAACCTCATAAAAGATAAGTAGGATAGGGCTTCATCTTATGTAAGGATACAGTCTGTGAGGTCGTGCAATTTTGACATCAACACTGGTCTGCATTAAGGTTCAACTTTGACTCCATTCCTTTTTACTTTGATTATGAATGAGTTGACAAGACACATTCAGGTTGAGGTATCTTGATGCATGTTATTCGCTGATGAGATCATATTGATTGGCGGGAATAGAGATGGAGTAAATGAGAAGCTTCATGTTTGGAGACATGCTTTAATGACTAAAAGTTTTCGTATCAGTAGGGCTAAGACTAAATATAGGGAGTGTACTTTTGATGGAAGCGATGGTGAAGGAATCGATGTTAAAATTGGTGACGATAACATTCAGAAGAGAGATTATTTTAGATACGTGAGATCTATTTTGCAACATGATGGAGAAATTGATGGAGATGCTACAAATAGAATAAACGTAGGTTAGCGACAGTGGAGAGGAGCCTTTATTGTTTTCTGTGATAAGAAAATTCCTTTGAAAATCAAAGAAAAGTTTGACAAAGCAGTTGTCAAACCTTCTATGCTCTATGTATATGAATGTTGGCCAATGAACTATAGACACGCGCAAAGAATGGTAGCAACAAAAATGAAAATGCTAAGGTAGATTTGTGGACTCGCACATAAAGATCGTATTCGAAATGATGCCATCAGAATGAAAGTAGATGTAGCTCCGATCGAAGATAAGATGCGAGAAAATCACTTAAGGTGGTTCGACCATGTGCAAAGGAGGTCAACTGATGCACCTGTGAGGAGATGCGAGTTTTGGAATATTGAGACAGCTAAAAGAGGGCGTAGAAGGTCCAAGAAATGTTGGAATGAGACTATATGAAGGGATCTTAGTTTTTTAGATCTAAAGCTGAGAATGATCCCAGATAGATCTAAATGGCGGCAAAAAATTCATGAAGCCGACCCTACTTAAAGTGGGAAAAGGCTTTATTGTTGTTGCATCGTTCCTTATGTCATCTTTCCTAACACTTAACATTATGGCATCTCTCTTAACACTAGCTTTTTCTTGAGATTTATAGATTTTGTGTTAATTTTTTTAAAAGAAGTAGATTTTGTGTTTAAAAGTGTAATGTTGAGAATTAACAAAAAAAGTTAGACTAAGTTAATGCGCAATATGAACATGAAGAGACATAAAAAATCAAGCATTCATCTTGTATACATATCCTAAACAACTAGATATTTATAAGCATTTAAAACTATTAATAAGACAATTTAAATCCTTGAAAATGCTTTAAATTCAGAAAACGTCTCAGGGAACACCTCGAACTGCCTCGACCTACTAAGGTGCATGCCTCATCAATACCATTTTAGTTGCCCGCCTCGGACTAAAAAGACTCGACTCACCCCGCCTCGATTGCTAGCCTTTTCAAACCATGACTCTCACTCTCCACTTCGAAATATTGTCCGTACTCATGCTTATTTTTCGTGGTTGGATTTAGATCTAAGTAGGGTCGGCAGCATAGCTTCTTACCAAATCCATGTTGAAAGATCCGAGTATTATTTATTCTAGTTGCCAACTACCAAATGCAACCTTCCTCAAGCGGGGGGGGGGGGGGGGGGGGGGGGGGGGTGTTCAGCAATGATCTTTTCGGCGGTAGACACACTACTCTACCACTAGACTATTGAAATGGGTTTGCTTAAGAAACTTAAATCATATGCATAAGTACCTTAAATAACAATTCATATGTGTAATGGTCCATCCTCTCAACTCGTCATTATCTACAGATCAAATTAGCCTCAAAGGCCACATAAGCACCAAGCTACCTTATTTCCTCAATGATCAAAGTGGTAGATAAAACCTAATTACCTCCACTTACAACTATAGGACCAAATCATGGCATATTTACTGAGGAAGAAACAAAAGATAGCTACTCCAGTATGAAAAAGAAATCATGAAACATGCAGGCCTTTCTCGACCTGCCATTTACAATCACTACGAGTGAGAATAGCCAAGCAAACACTCTCTTGTAGAGAAGCCCTCTTCTATAAAACTGAATCATTGATTGCTGACCACAAGGCCCCAAAATACCGCGTGTGAGAAAATGAGTACCACAGGTGAGGTGAGAGAGAGATGAATGTGTGGAGGTTATTGGGAGGAAGAAGAGGAGTGTCTGCGGTGACATGGATCGCATGCATTTTTTTGGTCCCCTAGGGACACCTCACAAAGTTTTTTAGCTTTTTTTGAATGTGAGGTTTTCAGGCATTTGGTGAGCATGTGCCATTACCCAACTCTTAGCTTCTGATATTGAAAGGCAAGTCATTAAAGGGCTTCTTGCTCAACAGTGGAGATCCGACAACCATGACATTCATTGGCAACCCCATAAGACCTCTAAGTATCATACCATGATATTTCTAATTTTCCAACCTGAATATCCAAATTAGATAATTAATAAATCCATTAGGTAGTACTCATCAAGACCTCTAAAGCGAGCCCAAGAACATTAAGTGCATGAAAGAAATACATTTATATTAAAATCATATATCAGTTAATGAATCTGGATCCATTATGGTTCAATCCACTTTATAAAAGAGGAGATGGTTGAACCCAACTTGGATAGGTTCACCGAAGCTCCAACCCTTCGTCTGAAAAAGCTGTCGGAGCTTAGCAAACATCATCAAAAGTTGTCCAATCGGTTATACGATACCGTCATTTGAAGAATGGGAGAGGAGATTCCTGTTGGGCACACGTTTTGCGTAAGCCGGCGTGGAACCATCGTTTTCCAAGCAGAGGAAAAATACATGGAGCGCCTCTGCAAGTACAAGTTTTTAGCCTTCCTTGATGTTGGATCCTCGCAGTTTTCGCACCATAGGTGTGGGGGATTACATGTGACAACTGGATGGTGTTTTGATCGCAATCAGATGAGTTTAGGACGAACTTTCTTTTCGTATTGCATCGTGCTTTGGAAAATTCTGATTGATCCAGTTATCGCTTGTGGACGAAATTATATATTACTGTGACATGGGTGGAATTAGGATCACATGCATGGGCTCGAATCGAGGATCTGGACAGTATCGCACATGATGTGTTTTGGTTGTTTCCATTTACAGACACATGCTTGGGGTGATTTCGGGAGATGCAGGTGTCGCATGTCGATAAAAATTATACCAATGAGATGTGAGTTGATAGGAAATTACATGCATGTGCTCGTATTGAGGGTCTGGCAGTCTCTAGGGGAACATGTTTTGATGGTTGTCCTTTCATCGTGACATATTTGGAGTGATTCTGGGAGATCTGATATCGCATGTCAATAGAAATTACATTATTGTGATGTGGTTTAAATTAGGATTACACGCATATGCTCAGATCGACGATCTGGGCAACTTCACACGAGAGGTTTTTGACGAATTTCTATTCCTATCAGGAAGTTCATGATTGATTTCCAACGATTCGACCGCCAGATCACAATGAAAGTTTTTATGCATTGATGTGTAAGAATAGTACTACACATGCATGGGTTTAGATCATCAATCTGAAAACAATAAGTTATGCACCAAATGTGGTTGTAGCCGATACGATCGACCAACTCTTTCAGTTAAAATCTATGTAGTGAACCTCATGATTGAGAGCATCCTTTACATACGTATACAGGATCCAAGATCTAATTGTTGTAACGAGTACTTGGGTTTCACGGATGAGTTTCCCACGGTGAAATAATTTCCATACCTCAAAGGTTTTTACTTAAGTGGCATGAGGGTAAATAGAGTAGACACCGCCAAGAGAAAGGCTTGAGGCCTCGGGAGAAACTTAGATGGTCGCGAGCCTAACGGTTGCATTGGTTACGGGACATGTTGCTTGGTGCACCGAGATACTGATCTGGTGGTGTGCGTTGTGTTGCTTAGTGAGCTAGCCAAGTAGCCATGATTGGTAGTCTATGTTTCGTTTTCACACATGTAGTTGGCACTTAGATGCTTAGTAGCGATGGCTACACTAATTAGTACTATGATAGGTAGCATTATGACGGGAGTTTCGAGATATGTGGTAGGGGAAGGAGGGAATTATTATGTCTGTTTCCTGTTTACAAGGAAGTGCAATGGTAATCGTGGGTTTTTTCGACTACATGTTTGTGATCTTCGTGACCTTGTGCAAAACGTGTGCCCTACATCATTGTGAAACTTCACCGATGGGTAGTAGGCTTGGGCAATTCGCCACAATTTTGCATGGATAGTTGTTATCCTCATTTGTCAGAATTGTGCATGGTGAGATGAGATAACCTCACGAGTATATATGTATAAATACGTATATGAACTATAACGTTAATTGATGTGTTGGGAACTTAGTTAGGATGCACATATCTCAAAGGCATATCTATGGAGGCACTCCAAACCTAAGGTACTATGTACCTTGGAGTCATAACGTGAGGTCCTACATGGATCAAGACTGTAGACAATAAATAATGCCATAATAATGATAATTAATGGATAGATAATGAGGTGATTTCACATCTGTGGATGGGATATACGTGTGGTTTCTTTTGCTTGTATAGTTGTTTAGCGCCATACTTAGCAATTGCTAATGAGTTACCTATTTGCGTTCATCTAACGGGTGATCAAGAGCAAATGCAACGATGAACGGTTCGTGATTGGAACAGTTCTAGTGGTAGCTTCACCGTCAAGATGCGTACACTTTTTGTTGTACTTTTACTGTTCATTTACTTTGTTGCTTTAACTTTTTACTTCTTTTGAGAGACATGTATACATGTATGGACATTTTTGGACGCATACTATTATATATGTGGACATGGACATTGTGTTACATGGAAATTTTTATAATATTTTTTCTTTTTTTATTTGTATTCTCTGGTCATTGTATTTTGAATGTGTAACTAAGGATATGGAACAATTTGTCGAGTATCTTAATCCCAGGGGGTCACAACAAACTCCACCATCGATGACGTATTGATAGCATGATGATTGGAGAGGTGGCACACGATGAGGGTAGCTTGCGGTCATCAATGTAGGTGGTGTGAGAGATTCTTGGTGCATCTTGCACCGATGATGTGGTACATCTAACAGGCTCTTTCATATATGTGAGAGGCTTGGCATACTCCATTGTCTATCAACTTCTTTTGAAACGGTAGCAGGCAAAATGTTGTTGAAGGGTTTTGTGGCAATGTACTCTACAAAGTGATAGTACTTTAACAATTAACTGAGATTAACAACTCAAAATTACACATTTCATTGTTGTCATTTGAAGTCAACTATGACTACTTCGGCGATGGTGGGGGATGTAACTATGGTAGTGGTAGACGGAATCCATCGGTATACCATTTAGACCTCATCGTAAAGTGGAGGATTGTTGTACATTTAATCCACCGGGCTGAAATATGTTGTAGAGAAATAAAGTTCGAGTCGAGATGGTAGAGGTGACAAGAACCGAAGAGAAATTGATGGTTGTTGTCACGTGAAAAGAGGATATCACTGAGACATTGATGACGACAACATGATTGGTGTCAATTGTTTATGGAGCGAACATCGCCTAGCCAAAGTGCATTCGCAGGTATGGATCCTAGAAAAGAAAAGGGCAAAGTTTTTCACTAACTTTTGAGATTCAACAACTTGTATTTATCTGCAACCTCGATTAATATGGGGTATTATATAGTGGCACTGCAATTATTGGGCAAGGTAGGTTGAACCACGAGTTTGCCCCAAGCTGACTATCACATCCCTTTTAGATCTTCTAAGATATTCAGTTTGAACCATCTCAATTTCTCCTTAAAGTCTCTGGATCTGCTTTGTGGATCATACCCACTTCAACTACATGTCCTTATTTTCAATTGTTGGTGGTGATGGTTCGGTTTCAATAAGGAGCCTCGAGCTAGAGATCAATTAATCCCTCGAAGCCACACATTTGACGTTTGTTTTGGAGATGCTCAGTTTTGGGCACGCTCGCATCTTTAAAGGTGAGAAAGGGTTAGTGAATGAAGGAAAGATGTGATGGCAAGGGATGCATTGGACTACAAGGTAGGTTCATGTTCTATGCTTCATAGGCGTGTACTAGCATAAAGAGATTGAATGGGGAGACTACGAAGGTGGAAAGGGTGTCCAACAAGGATTGATGTGGTGGTTTTTACCCATAAAAGGTGAGGTGCACATGATGTGTTGTGTCGAGACAGACGATGCTGTTGCAAGGGTAGTGGATCCCTCAATAAGGGCCTTTTCCACTGTAATGGAAAGGGGAAAACCCAAGAGGTTTTGAAAAGGGGAAACCCCAACTACTGGAGGGTGCCACATACTTTTGGTTGTCAATATCGACATTGTTAAGTCCACGAGCTCGTCGGGTTTTGCCAATAAAGTTTGTCATGTTGTATGTCTGAGTTTTGGATGATCTAACGAAAAGGGCACGCGTACGCAGCTATTTCTTATTGTGAATAGTGGTGATGTCTTATATAAGACGAGGCTGAAGGGCACAAACTATTCTCAAGCTTGTAATAAATATTGTAAAAGTCACCCGACTAGCCCGACTAGTAGGTCCGACTAGTCTAGTCAATGGGGTGGCCGACCGAGTACCAACTAATTCTGACTAGTTCCACTGGCTAACTAATTTTTGTTTGGAGATACCATATTTTTTTACTTTTTTAAAAGCAAACTTATTATAATACGTTTAATGTTTTATTTAAATTCAATTACTTCTTCCGATTCGTTATGATAGTAAAAATATGTATAAATCTATGTAAATATATAATAATATATGCATAAAAATGACTTCTATATTTGAAAAATCAAAAATGATTAAAGCCTGACTAAATCCGATTAATCGCCTGACTGCGATTAATCCTTAGACGGTGGCCCGACCGACTAAGTACCGACTACCGACTTTTACAACCTTGCTTGTAATAATCTATAGAGTAGGGCGACTAGTCAGTCTGATTACTCAACTCGAGGGGAAAGCGACTTAACTAGGCCTAGTCAGCCATTAGTCCACCAAACCGACTAATCAGACTGATTAGTCATTCTAATCTACTAAGTAGTGAGCCGACTACGATTGAAAAAACATATATTCTTAATATAAAAACGATTTTTAATCTGTATTCGAGTGATTATTCAGAATTATTCGACTTTGTAATTTTTTATATAAAAATGATTTTTGATACATATATTCTTATATATTTATACATAGAATATCATCAATCAACAAGAATCCAACATAAAAGTATCCATAAGGACATATATATACAAAGCTTTGACATATTTAGTAATATCATGACAAATGGTAACTCTTGAGAATTTTTAAAAATAAAAAAAATCTAGCATTTACTACCAGTCGACCGAATAATCGTCCAGTCGGTCGAATAATCAGACCAACTATTTGGTTAGTCCGACTATTGGCCGACTAGAGGTTATCCAGTCGGGGACACCTCGCACCTCATAGTCGACCTAGTTGGCCAACTATTACAACACTGACAAGAGGTTTTTTCAAACCAACTAATACTCTTTTCTTCCTTACTTTCTAATTATGAGTGTTCTTGATAAATATCAAGATAAGAATTTTCCTAGACCCAATGGCTTGGACTGCCAACGAACCAATAGAAAAGGAAGAGGGCATTTCCCTCAGCTATATATATATATATATAAAGGATGACTGCTACTAGATCATTGATGTCCAATAGTTGCCTTGGAATGAATGATAGCAGAAACCCTACTATGATAACAGGATATTAATCATCGACGACCTCGGGAAACACTCTCTCCTCTCGAAACCATCGATACCCCGTTCTAAACCTTCGTCATAAGGGCTTGTTTCTCCCTCAATCCAGCCCAAATATCTCAGTATATAGGCAAAGGGTAAAAGATGGTGAGGGTTGGGCTTTCGTCCTCCAACATTTCTCATAGTATAAGAGATGTCAAATGAAGTTGACTCTAGGGTTCGAGGGGTCAATTTGCTATTGACAGGCAGTCAAGCATTGTAAGGTTGCAAGCCATTTTAGTATTCAAGTTAAAATTAAGTTAGCCTTAATGGTCAGAGTCACATAAATCCCGAGAGTACCTACTTAGTAGATGATAGCATGGCACCTAAACTCTATTTCAGTCTGCAGATGGTCTTATTTAATTTGCACACTCTCACATCCAATATTGTTTAGAAAATAAGCATATTCTCTTGGCAAATCAACTCTTCTAGTTTGAAATGGATGTAAGTGGCTTCTGAAATTTTCTATAACAAAATAGTAATAACATACATAAATGAGGTCTATGTAACTGTTGAAGAAATAAGGGTTGTTATTTATTCCAGGGAACCCTAGGGTCTCTTATATAGAGAAAAGCTATTGGTAAATTACATAAGACAGAACATAGAAAAAGAAAAAAAAAACGCAAACGGTACACCGACCATGGCCTCAAATTTCAACGAAATTCTGTCGAATTTCTGTCGAATATCGATATCAAGTCGAAATCGAAATTCGACCGAAATGACCGAAATATGAGGGTCCTAGTACAAAAAATGATCGAAATTCCGGTCGAAATTCCATCGAAATTCTGCTTTGGTTGATACCGATATGGTAACCGAAACCTACATTTAGGTCCTTGACACCGACTAGATAATTCTCTCTACACTCCCCCTCAAGATGGAGCATAGATATCGATCATGCTCAGCTTGGAAGTACACTTCTGGAATGGTCCTCTGAGCAACAGTTTGGTGAAGATGTCGGCAGCCTGCTCTCCAGAACTAACATGTGAAGTAGAGATCAGGCCCTTCTGGATCATGTCTCTGGTGTAGTGACAGTCTACTTCAATATGCTTGGTTCTTTCATGAAAGGCAGGATTATTGGCAATGAACAATGCGGCTTGATTATCACACTGTAGTTGCATGGGTAGAGGTACATCTACATGCAAGTCTTCTAGTACAGCTCGAACCCACATCATCTTCGTACTTGCTTGTGTCATGGCTCTATATTCAGATTGAGCATTGGATCTAGCCACAACTGTTTGTTTCTTGCTTTTCCAAGAAACTAGAGAGCTACCTACAAACACAACAAAGCATGAGGTAGACTTTCGATCCTTAGGGCATCCTGCATAGTCAGCATCCGCACATGCCGAAACAGATAAATTGGTTTCCTTTCTAAACAACAACTCTGTGCCTGGAGACGACTTTAGATACCTGAGTATCATATATATAGCATCCATATGTACCTGTCTCGGTTGTTCCATAAACTGGCTTACCCGACTAACTGCAAAGGCAATATCAGGTCGACTTATAGTGATGTAAAGAAGCTTCCCCACCATTTCTCTATACCTTCTCTTGTCAACTTCTTCTGTAACATTATCATACAATTTCATGCTGGGGTCCATAGGAGTAGTAGAAGGTCTACATCCAACCATGCACATCTCAATAAGCATATCTGTAATATATTTCCTTTGAGTCATTACAAGACCCGGTGCATTCCTGGCGAACTCCAGCCCCAGAAAGTATCGTAGTGTACCAAGGTCCTTTGTAACAAATTGACAACCAGAAATGCGTTTGTCAACTCTATCCCCTGAGCATCATCTCATGTAACCAAAATATCATCAACATACACTATGATGACAACTGTACCTCGAGTAGTTTTCTGAATGAACAACGAGTGATCAGCATGGGATCTCTTGAATCCTTGTTGTTCAATTATATGGGAAAGCTTCTGAAACCATGCCCTAGGGCTCTGTTTAAGGCCATATATTGCCTTATGAAGTCTGCACACCATATGATTCTCCCCCTCAACAGCAAACCCCGGAGGCTGCTGCATGTAGACTACTTCCTGCAAATCTCCATACAAAAATGCATTCTTAACATCAAGTTGGAATAAGGGCCAATCACGTACCACGACTACTGACAGAAGAATACGAAGAGTGGAATGACGAGCAATTTGAGAGAATGTATCCATATAGTCCCCGCCATAAGTCTGAGTAAAACCCCGTGCCACTAGCCTTGCCTTGTACCGATCAAGGCTACCATCCGCATGATACTTGACAGTGAAAACTCATTTGCAGCTAACAACAGCTGCTCCTGAAGGAGCGGGAACCAAGCTCCATGTGCCCCGTAACCGTAGGGCAGCCATCTCCTCCTCCATTGCAATCCGCCGGCAATCAATTTTCAATGCATCTTGGTAATTCCGTGGGATCTCCACTGAAAATAAAGCCACTGCAAATCTTTGAAAGTCCCCTATGAGGCGATGAAAGGAGACCTGGGAAGCGAGAGGATATGAAGCACAAGTGCGTTTATGCTTTCTCATAGCAATAGGAACAAATAGATCATCAACCATAGAACTCGTCGGTTCAGTCTCGTCCTGTAATGATGAACCATGCACAGGCACACTATCCAACCCATAATTAGTATCAACATCTGGACATATCTGGGGCGTGCTGGATGATTGACGTGTAGCATGAGCAGGACCTGATCGACGAGTATAAAATTTTGATAATAGCGAGATAAGTGGTTTTGGTGGTGGTGCCGGTGGTGGAGGTAGATGTAGTGGATGTGTTGACATGACCTCAGGTTCGGGAATGGACAATGGTGGGCTCACCGAAGGAGGAGGGACGTAGACCTCATTATTAGATGTGTGTGAGGCCAATTTGTCACCTGCAGGAGAAAAATACATAACAGGCTCAAAGAATGTAACATCAGCACTGACAAAGTATTTCCTGTTAACAGGATCATAGCAACGATATCCCTTCTAAGTCCGAGAGTAACCCACAAAGACACATTTGATAGCTCTACGCAAGAGCTTGTCAAGACCTGGGGATAACTGATGAACAAAGGCAACAACACCAAAGACACGATGGGTGAGTGAGAACAATTCCTTATCCAGGAAAACAACAGAAAGAGGAATTTTCTCACCAAGTACCGTGGACGGCATACAATTAACTAGGTAGTAGGATGTAAGAACGGCATCTCCCCAAAAAGAAATAGGAGCACAACTCTGAATAAGTAGAGTTCGAGTAATGTCAAGAAGATTATGATGTTTTCTCTCAGCGACTCCAATCTGTTGAGAGGTGTAAGCACATGTGGTTTGATGAATAATACCTCTTGAGAAAAAAGTATTGTGAGAGAGAGCGAGTGCAAAATTCCAAAGTGTTATCAGTACGAACATATTTCACGTGGGACGAAAGAACATTTTCCACTTCATTGATAAGGTTTTTGATAACATCACCAACTTCAGATTTATTCTTTAACAGGAAAACCCACGACAAACGAGAGAAATCATCAGCCACTACAAGATAAAACATGTGCCTCTGGTGATCAGGGACACAACTGGGACCCCAAATATCAACATGAAGTAACTCAAAAGGAGAGGTACTGCTCTGACTCTGACGACTAGGGAAGCTAGCTCTATGGTGCTTACCTAACTGACAAGCTTCACACCGGAAAGAAGAACTTGGAGATATCTGAGGCAAAAGATGACGCATCTTCTGAAGAGGAAGCTGACCAAAGCGTAGATGCCATGTTTAGGGAGAGAGATCCAGCTGCATGAGAGGAGACTCCAGCATATGAACTCCGGTTCAGACGATAAAGACCATCTTGCTCAAACCACAACCAATCACCCTGCCCGTTAGAATGTCCTGAAATATAAGAGAAGATGGGTCAAATATAGCACGACAGTGCAAATTTTTGGTAATCTGACTAATAGAGAGTAAGTTCATTGAGAAATCTGGGGCATGTAAGACATTCTTCAGACGCATGGAAGAAGATAACATAACCACCCCATGTCCAACAATGGGGGAATGAGTCCCATTAGCAATGATCATCGACCTCCCTGGTGGAATCTCTCTATATGACATAAGTCTGTCTTTGTCTCTACAGAGATGGTGTGCGGCACCAGAGTCCATGATCCAATCTGAGATATCTGAACTATTACATGTGGTAAAAGCACAGGCACTACCTGAGGTGCTAGTCGTTGCAGAAGTACTGGCAGAAGCAGAGGCAGCTATATCCGAAGAACCTCCAGAAGAATCTATAGAAACAGGAGGCATTATATCTCGAAATCGAGCAACGAGCTCCTCAAGCCTCTTATCCATAGTAGATGGTGATGGAGATGCAACATGTTCTGCTACTCGCGCCGATGCTGGAAATCCATGCTTAGAATAGCATGTGTCCTCAGAGTGACCTGTACGGTGACAAAAAATGCATGGTGGACGAAATCGACCACCATGACCTCGAGTTCTACGACCACAGAATGAAGAAGACGAACCACCTCTCCCTCTGGAAACAGCCATAGCTGAGGGAGTGGTGTAGACATACTGGATGGGACCGAGATACGGCTAAGCCTCCGGTAGACCTCCTCCATAGGAGGAATGGTAGCATCTGCAAGTATCTGTGATCTGGCCGCATCATATTCGAGATCGCGAGCCGAAAGCAGGACTCCTACCATGGTAGCATTCCGAAATGTCTTCTTCTGCTCGGGTGTGGCCGTGAGAGGTATAGTGTTGTAGAGTTTCTCAAACATCCCCCTTAGGTATGTATACAAGGAATGAAGTGGTCGCCCATTCTTCTTCATGGTGAATATGTCGTGCTGAAGTTGTAACATCTTGGTCTCATTCCGCACCCGTGAATATGTAACCGCTAGAATATCCCACATCGCCTTAGCGGTGGGCTGATGGAGGACATCATTGGTAATCTCCATCGACAATGTACCTGACAACCAGATCTTGGCATAAGAGTCATCAGCCTCTCAGGAGGCATAAATCCCAGTCTTCTCTGCCGGCTCTTCCTCGGTAAGAATATGCTTCTTACCGTTCGACTTCATAAGGCTCATGAACTGCATCGCTCAAAGCTCATAGTTCGTCCCATCCATCTTCACTATTGGCGCGGGACCTTTGAAAGCGCCTATGGAGGGCATATCGATCTTGGATTGTGACATATCACCGCAGATGAAGAATTAGGGTTTGTACACAAAAGAACAGGTGTCTCACTAACTGCATAGGATTGAGTGCGTATGTAGACTTTAAGCACCCAAATCCATGGATATGGCGGAGGAGGTGGCTACGACAGAGGCTAGAGGGGACCGACGTCGGCTAGAGTGGAGCCAACGGGACGGGGGCAATGATCCGGGCCGTGAAGGCGGTGCGACACGGGAGGCAGAGGGGCGCGGGAGGCGGGGGGCGCGGGAGGCAAGGCCGAGGAAGGGCGGTGCGGGAGGGAGGGCGAGGAAGGGCGGGCGACGGCGAGAAGAGAGAGGAGAAGGGGGGGTCGGCGGGTGGAACAAGAGCCTAGGGTTTTGGCTCTGATACCATGTTGGAAAAATAAGGGTTGTTATTTATTCCAGGGAACCCTAAGGTCTCTTATATAGAGAAAACCCATGGGTAAATTACATAAGACGGAACATAGAAAAAGAAAAAAACATAAACGGTACGCCGACTACATAATTCTCTCTACAGTAACTTCTCGAGTTTGTACTCATGTAATTGTTTTTTGCATTCAAAAATGTATAGCATGGGTGTGCACTATAATGGTTACCCACCCGTTTCTCCTTAAAAAACAAAAGGGGTACAAACTTTAAAAGGAGTACAAACTCTCTTTTTCTTTGGCATTTTATAGTGACGTTGTTGCTAATGATGAAGTATATTGTGTGAATAAATATGAGCATAAATGAATGTTCTTGCTTATATTCATTGAATGAATCGCTTATGATCTTTTTAATGAAGTGTAAAGAGAGAGATTAGCTCATAAATAAGTGTAAAGTTAGAGTGAGCATGATCGTATATTATGTATAAACTTGTAGATTACAAAAAAAGAAGTGTGATATTAAATAATAATGTTTTTATATCATAAAAGGGAGAAACACCCAAGATGGTGTCCTCCCCAAAATATATTGAAGCGGTTAGCTTACAAAGGGCAGGTCTCGAGGAGAGATCTAGCTTAGTAAATAACATTCTCAACATGGATCTGCTCGTCTTTAGAAATAAACCCATTGAGCATAACCGAATAGCCATGAGTGTTGTTATAGATCTTCACACCTCATGGGCCAAACCCAAGCTTGGGATTATTGAACTTATAGTCTAGCCCAAGCTTGGGTGAAAGAACTAAAGCCTAAGGTTATATACATCCGATCAAGTAACAAGTTTATACAGCCTACATATATCATCAACTAACAAGTTAAACTCTTGGGGAAAAATGTGAGTTAGCATGCAAGAAGAAAAGAGCTAATAAAAAAACATTGAGGTGGATGAAGGAAAAAATCGTTGTCTTGGAGGTGGATAAATGAAAAAATCACGCTAAGATAAATCATGCTGAGAAATTTATTCTAAAATCGCACTAATACAAAAAATAAGACATGGAAATCATGGTTACCTTTTCCAGATATAACCTCCTTTTCCGTCCTCCATCTAAGTCCTATCTGTCAACAAAAAAACTTGTTTAGAAACAATTTCAAGATTCTAACAAGCTTTCTGTTTGATGTAGATTGTATGCATTCCTAAAAGCAGGTATCCTCTAACGAAATAGAAATTAATATAGGTCACTTAGAATGGGAAGCTGTTCTACGTATGCCGATGCTTTTACCTGACTAAGGTGCACTTGAACACAACCACAGGTACCCGTCATAAACATTTGATTATAATCTCTGCATTCAGGTGTCTTCTCTACTTATGTGTTCCATCCCCATTCCATGAATTCTTATGTTACGCGGAGTTTTTTAAATGGCTGCTTGCCTCCATATACAAACATCATGAGTAATATCTGAACATAGTTCCATATAATCCGAAATGACCTTTGTAACTTTGTTATCGCTTCCTTACCAACAATTGTACGACCTGAACTCCAACCCTGACTATAGGTCTCACCACGCAAATTTTTCATGCCCTTGAAATTAATTCAGATACACCATAGCTATCTGACAACCAACCGAAACCAACTCAAACATTTCCTACGTTACATTGAGTTGGTAAAATGGGTTCTTTCCTCCATATGAAACTATCACGGATAATATCTGGACATAGGATATTAGGATAAGCCTAATGATCTTTTTTTACAGCTTCCTTACCAACACTCATACAATCTGAACTCCAACCCTTCCTAAAGGTTTCACCATACAAGTTTTCACACTTTCCAACTAGAGCATTAACAGACCTTTCTGTGTAACATCTCTATTGATTCCCCATCTTGTTGGAAAATTCACCAGTCTCAATCGTATCTCCCTTATCACTGTACTAACACTCTGTACGCATGTCATTGTTATACTAAACAGGAAGGTCCTATCTTTGAGTGCCTCTCTTTGAACCTCAAATTCCATCTCCTATCTCGAGAAGGGACCAGAGATTCCTGGGAGTGTGGCAAATTAATAAAATCACAAATATGTATTTGGCCCAAAAAACTCATGTCAAACACCTTAAGGGGTGGAACAAGACTAGTTCATCGGACATAAATCAATCAAATACAGAACAAAAGTGGTTCTCTTTATCACAGACTTGTTTCAAAAATGTTAAAAGAATTAATCAAACTAAAATATTTCTCAACAATTGATAGGGATAGTAGATGCACTGGTCATTGTATTCCCAGTCACGTGATTGCAAACCATATTTTTACCCACCTTTTGCCACTGTTCTAATCATTTGTTTGCCATGAAAAAACTTGACGATGAAAATGAGCACTACATTCCATCACCTATGGCATTGGTAGGATTGAGACGAATCGATCTTAGCATAGGTATTATTATCTTTGAAGAACTTCCTAAGACAACCTGCAAATAAGATTCTAGAAGCAGTAAAGTGTTTTCCATCTTTGAAAATGTCACTCCGCTCACCTATGGCTTCTAGTGACGGTCAACTATGGGTTCCATATCATCCCAAGGTTAAGTTATGATAATGATATCAAGCACCTCAACAAAGGGGTGGATCTCATACTACAACGACAAGATGCCGATCACTCTTTTTAAGAATCATTATTGTACATTAGAGGAGATTTGTCAGAGGATGATCCATATCAAACTTGGGCCATGTAGCATAGCACATGATGACAAAGAACAAGAACAAGAAATGTAAGATGCCTAAGAGTTCACCATCCTAGTTTATGTTTTTAGATTGATGTAATAATTAGGTGATTTAGACTCATGTTATTCTAGTAGCAATAATAACTTTTAGCATCTCATTTGCATTGTTAATCTAGTAGCAGTAATAAATTTTAGCGTCTCATTTGCATTTATTGCAAATGAGATGCTAAAAATTATTACTGCCACTAGAATAGCATGATGGGGAAATTGACGGAGATGTTACTAATAGAATAAATGCATGCTGGTTAAAGTGGAGAGAAGCCTCTGTTGTTCTATGTGATAAGAAAATTCCTTTAAAATTAAAGGAAAGTTGATGCAGTCGGGAAATTCAAAGGTGGAAAAATAATTTTATGGTGGGAATATCGGTGGAGAAGTGATTAGAAGGGTCGAGAGGAGATAACTCGTCGGAGTAATGAGGGACTTTTGGAGAGGAAACGCAAGAAACGCGCCAAGGGAAAGAGATAGAGACGAGAGAGAGATAATGAGATGAATCTCAATTTTCAATATCAACTGAATTGTCTAAAAACAATAGCTTATCATCCCTTTAAATAGGAGGGATGAGATTACAAAAATAGAAATCCAAATTCAAATTCAAAACTACTTATCCTAATTGACTCTAATCAACTAACTAATTGATTTAAATAAATTCAAATACCTAATCGACTCTAACTAACTAAATTGAGATCACACGTGATCTCTTTATTAGATAAAAATGCGACAATCGAATAAACGTAAATAAAATTAACGGATAAAAATATCAAGCTCTATATTTTAATTTTGTGCTGCATCAATTCTCCTCCGCTTGAAAAATTCGTCTCCTGACGAATTGCTTGATCTTCATTCTGTCGGTGGAGAATTCACTGCTGAAATTGTAGTTCCAAATTCCCCAATTAGATCCTTTTCAACGTTACGTTTGTAATTTCTTTCAACCGAAGGGTGTCTCTGCAATTTTTGTACCCCCTTCACCTAAAAGGATTCCATAGCATAACATATCCTCCAATTGCCCCTTTTGATAAAAAATTTTGTAAGGAAGGCCTTCCCTGCAATTTTTCCAAATTAAATCCCAATTCCTATGCCCAAGGGATTCGAATCCCTTTGAAGGCTCCTTCCCCCACGTTAGGGTTTCGTTTCTTCTGCATAAAAAAGGGCATTGGCGACGGCCTGGGTCAAATGGTTGTACGTAATGGTCGCACAATAGGCCGGGGGGCCTCGGGCGGCGCCGAGGAAGGAGGAGCAGTGGCCCCAGCTTGCGTGCGTGGTGATTTCCACGCCTGACATGTGCGCAACTGCTGCTATAGCTCGAGATCGGGCGACGGTGGCAATGCAGACGTCGAAGACAGTGTACCTGCGGTGATGGGGCTGTCCGAGGGGGCGTTTCTATATCTTTTGTTGTAGTTGGTGCCGCAAGGAGTGCCCAAGGGGGCGTTAGGGCTAGGAGGGTTGCCGGGGTGACGGAGACGAGTTGCAGGAGAGGAAGTGTGGCAGTTTGGAGGACAGCAGGGGGCAGCAACTGGGAGATTGGGGGTGCCGGAGGTGCATGAGCTGCAGCAGGGACCCAGGAGGGAGTTGTGCGTGGCACTGGAATATGTTCTTCCAACGATTGTAGGTCTGAATATTCCTGGACAGCAAGCAGATCGACGATTTCCCATGCTTCTTCTGTAGGATCTTCATCAAATATGGGGCTCAAGTCTTCGATTTCGTGTTGTATCGAAGTTGTGTCAATAAAATCTTCATCTTGCATGAAAGTACTTTCGTTTTTTTTGCTCATAATCGGGTTGCACAGCAACTGCGACGATCTGAATATTGTTGTTGTCGAGTGAATCTTCATTGAATGTCGCATCCATCCATTCTTGGGCTTTAGTGCTTGATAAAAGACGCTTTTTTAACTTCCTCAAACGCGAGCGTGAATGCGGGCCATGGGAGAGACGACTTAAATCGTATTGCATCTTCCAATGTGTGATCGGATCGTCGAATCGTAGGAACGATTCGATTGCCATGCTCTGATACCACTTGATGCACTCGGGAAATTCAATGGTGGAAAAATAATTTTATGGTGGGAATATCGGTGGAGAAGTGATTAGAAGGGTCGAGAGGAGATAACTCGTCGGAGTAATGAGGGACTTTTGGAGAGGAAACGCAAGAAACGCGCCAAGGGAAAGAGATAGAGACAAGAGAGAGATAATGAGATGAATCTCAATTTTCAATATCAACTGAATTGTCTAAAAACAATATCTTATCATCCCTTTAAATAGGAGGGATGAGATTACAAAAATAGAAATCCAAATTCAAATTCAAAACTACTGATCTTAATTGACTCTAATCAACTAACTAATTGATTTAAATAAATTCAAATCCCTAATCGACTCTAACTAACTAAATTGAGATCACACGTGATCTCCTTATTAGATAAAAATGCGACAATCCAATAAACGTAAATAAAATTAACGGATAAAAATATCAAGCTCTATATTTTAATTTTGTGCTGCATCAAAAGTTTTACAAAGCAATCGTGAGACCTGTTATGCTCTATAGATCTGAATGTTGGCCTATGAACCATAGACATGTGCAGAGAATGGTTGTAGCAGAAATGAAAATGCTAAGGAGGATGTGTGGACACACACGTAAAGATCGGATTCGGAATGATGCAATCAGAAAGAAAGTTAGTGTAGCTCTGATCGAGGATAACATGCGAGAAAACCGCTTAAGATGGTTTGGTCCTTTGCAAAGAAGGTCAACTGATACACCAGTTACGAGATGCGAGTGTTGGGATGTTGAGCTGGCTAAGAGAGGGTGAGGACAGCCCAAGAAGTGCTGGAAAGAGACTATACGAAGGAATCTTAGTTTTTTTGATATAAGCCTGAGATTGGAAAGAAACTTGCTCTGACGACACATAACGTCCTATGTTAAGTTTTGATTTCTCCAGGTAGAGGATGCAAGACTTCCTTAAGGTGATGGAATCTCTTGACATAATAAATGGACCTCCAAAAGGGGAGACCATTGATCTTGGTTGAGGAATTCTCGATCATGAAAGGCCACTATTCTACATTTAAATGGTGTGGCTTGTCCGACGTGCTTGGACGCTCTCGAGGATGTGTAGATCACATGTACTTACCTTGTCAATCTAAGGAAGTGTGGTTCGGGTAGGCATATATGAAACAGATTTATAGCAATCTCTTAGAACTGCATGCTTTTAAATAGTGTAGTACCAACTAAAACTTTTGATAACAATTTGAGCATTATGATGTGCTCGTAATCAGGGTTCAAATTTCGTGTATCGGTGAAATTTCTCTGATATTTCGATTTCGACATGGGACTGAAGTATCAAGCAATAAGATGATGGGGGGCCTTGTCAAGTCATTCCTTCACAAATGCTAGTCGTCGATATGGGAGAAATTTCGCCAAAACATCGTATCGATATGGTATCAGTATGAAACCTAATGTCGATACTTAAACCATTGCTCGTAATGATGTTGTCTTCGATCAAGAGAAATTGTATGAGACATTGTGATAGAGCATGCTAAGACTTTATTACATGTACTTGTTTTTTGCATTTAAAAATGTATAGCATGGGTGTTTTCCTTGAGCATTATCTCTCAATCCGATTGATATGTTTGGATTTTGTTCCATGATGACCTTTTTTATTTATTTTAACGATAGGATTTCTCAATGAATGGAAAAGGGGTGCTTTGGATTGGGAATAAGCACGTGATGGTTTCAAGGGGGAGCAGGACAAAGAAAAGAGTGATGCTCACCTCCAATCAATTGATTTGGTGTAGCATTGGAGTTGTTATGTAGGCTTTAGTTTACCGAGGGTTCGAATCCCTCTTTTCCGTTTATATACCCTCATCTAATTTGCTAATGTTACCTACCCAATGTATCAAATCAAATACCAATCCATACCATTATTCCTATTCCAACAGTAAGGCATTTACTTGATAGAGATTCTCTATTCTTAATTAGTATGGTCTATAAAATACAAGTATCGAAAAGGCTGAAAATGCAAACCTTACCCCCGATCTATTTGTAATATGTGGAAAAAAATGCAGACCGAGGCGTTTAACTTATCTATTTCCTTCAATGGGGGAGGGGGGGCAAATTCTCTCGATTGCTCTTCTCCATGTTCTTTTTGAGGTTTTGCATCATTTCCATTAGAGTACCAATATCATGAGAGAGTGGTTGGGTGCTCCTAGGAGAGGTTGGTTGTGCACTTGACAAGAAGGGGGCCTGCGACAAGTACATCGGTCGCTCTTGTGTTGTTGGTTGCAGTGGTATGGTGATGTACCGACCTTGGTGATTGACTTGTACTGGTTGTTGCAGACTAGGAGTTCGCCATGATCAATTTTGATGAGTATGCCATCTAGGATTGTCAGTAGGGGATACTAGGGGACGTTGTATTTCCTAAATCATGCTATTCAAAATATTTTGATGAGAAGAAATATCAGTTGAATCCCTAACCTGTTGGAGAGAAGCGTAAGTGTAAAAAAGGTGGTAGATATCTTCATGGGCCAAAATGCACAAGGCACAAGCGGTAACTTCTCTAGGATAAAAAAGATGCCTAGAGCATCCAGGTCAACGTCCTCACCGAGAACCCGATCCACACGAAAACTTTATCTTCAAGGGGATATGCAAAGCCTAAATAAAAATACAATCTCAATCATCGAAACGTCGGGAATTCGAAAGGCCATGGAGCGCTAACTAGTAAAGGGCAGGGTCGAATTGGCATAAGTCGAGATCAGGAGGCAAACCATGGCCTCGTGTTGGTAGTGTGAGAAGTTGTGAGCACACAATATGCCTTCTTGATTGAGAAGTGTCCATCATGCCATGGCCAACGGTCTCACCCCTGAATAAAATCTTGGACACGTTGCTCAGAAAACCTGAAATGAAGGTCGGCATGCATTGGATATGGTGTTTATAAGACATTCTTCAATCCAATTGTCCAACCAAAATAAAAAAGATGTTGACAAATTACCATCACCCAATATAGCTCCAATTGTCATCACCCATTGCATGTTTATAAGACATTCTCCGATCCAATTGCCATCACCCATTACGTGTCACACGTACGATGACAAATCAGGAATAACAACACACAATTCTTTCCAAAAAGTTGTCGGGGAATGACGCGATCTAGAAGGAATGGAAGTATCAGTTGAAAGGTCATAAATATCTCACATCATATGGCAAACAAGATTCATCGTGTTGCCCTAAAGTCTAGCCACTCTCTTAAGGAGGAGACCTTTGTTAATATCTTCCAAACTTTGTACCCCAAAACCCCTCTAATACAAAGGAAGTACAACAATGTCTCAGTTCACCAAATGCATTTGTCTAGATTTTTCCATCAAACAAGCACCAAAGAACACTTCTTATACACGACTCCCTCCCATCAGGAGAATGCAAGAAGCCACTTGGACATGAACAAGTCTACCTCCTCTTGAAATGCAGGATGCCTTCCATCCAATCGATTTCTGCGCTAGCCTCTCGACTAGTGACTACCGGTAACCATTTTGAATGGCAAAAGCCTTCTAGTAGAGAGCAGCAATCCTAAGTAGTTAAGACGAAGACTGCCACACAATGTTGAGATGATCCTCACACATTCTTCAACCTAAAGCCTCAGAAACACCAAACAGGACAAACGTAGACTTGGTCATGTCGACCACTAGTCCAGAAAGTTCACCAAAGATGTCAAGCACGATGCGCATCCCTCTGAAACTTCACCCTCAATAAAAAAAGACGGTGTCATTTGCATACTGCGATTGTGGTATAGAAATCTAATCTTTGTCGCACCTCGAGGGAACATCTCTCTGCACCATCAACCTCGCCATAACTTTAAGGACACCAACTACAAGTACGAAAAGCAACGGACATGCCATCGATAATTCAATCCTCCAAATGAGGCCCCGAACTCTCTTGCATTTCCAATCACTTAAAATCTTCGAGCCTAAAACAACATTATCAGTAATCAAGCGATCAAAGATAAAAGCAATCCGGACCTTACAAACAAGCATGTCTAGAACATTTCACAACAAGCTAACCAAGGCTCCAACCACCAAAAAGTATACTGCATTGGGAAGAGCAATCAACATAAAATCCTCCACCCTCTTGAAAATCTCCTTAGGGACAAGGAAAATATGTGCACGGTCCAACCTAGCAAAATCGTGGTTTCGTTAGCAATCGCCTTCATCATATCCATAATATATGTACTAACCATGATCAAAATTCATTGAAAAAGAGTACATCAAAACCATAAGGACTAGGTGCCCATCCACATTCAGCTCCCATACTTCAAACAAGACCTCATCGAGCGAAAACTCGTTAATGAGTTCATTCTCCTGCTAAGACGACTTGGCCTTGTCACCTCCAACTGCTCCGTGGACCTCAATGGCTCGTTCTACAAAAGAAAATAACCACGACCTGACCAGTCTCCTTATCCTCATTAAAATGTGTATTCACCACCAATACTGGCTTATTATAGTTGTGTTGCCTACTGCTGGCAATAGAGTGGAAGAATTTAGTGTCAATATCACCCTTCCTAATCCAATGTTGCTTGGATTGCTACCGCCATTCGATCACATGCCTTTTATCCTCATCCTAGATCACTTAGTGAAGGTTTACCCATTCTGCCAACTCATAATAACTAAGGTCCCAAGTGTCCTCTGCTCTATCCGGCACTTCTAACCTCGACTAATCCTCAGCACGACGAGAACCATGTGTTGCATGAATCTCCCTCTTGTGCAACTTCAATCTCAGAGCCTCTAGCTTGCAAAACAACCTCAAAGTAGATGTACCCTCACAATGAAAAGAGGACCAAAAATCCTCAACCATCTCTCTGAACCGAGATTCGAGCAACCAAGCCTTTTCGAAGCGGAAGAAAGAGTGAGTGACCAAGCTCCGTTTAGAACTCCATAGCAAAAGAGTGTGGTTAGATTGAGAGTGAGGCAAGGTCAAAACACATGACGAGGAAGAAACGATCCGCACCTGACTCTAGCAGAGAAAATAATGCAATATTGATCTAGACCCACAATGTTCCATCTATATTGGCAATCCAACGCATCCAGAACCTCCAATTATAGGCCCCAGACTGCATCAATAAAATCGAAGAACCCTTGATCTTGACCGCCATGTAGTAATGGGTGGTCCGGTATAAAAAAAGTGATATTGAAGTCCGCATCAATTATCTAGGGGGATCCCGCATATCCTCACATAGCCTTGGTCTAAAGCCACATCAGTAGGCATGCACACACTCTAGACAGCCCTTAAATCCCTGATATGTCTGTCTCTCCAAAGGACCGAGATCTTGTGGGTGGCAATGATCTCAAACACATGCCTAAACTAATCAAGATTCCATGCTATTAGGAAACTCCCAAAGCTTCCCACCGCATTCACAACTCTTAAATCAAACAATCATGTCCCTCCAACCGAGATCCACAAACAGTTTGAGCAAGTTGAAAAACATATTGTGTAAGCGATAATCAAAACAAGAACGATAAACACGAAGAATACGAAGAACACGAAGAACACGAAGAACACGAAAAACACACAAAATGCCTCAAAGGGCAGATTCTTCCATTATAAATCTCTCAATGAGTACAAGGGTGTGGGGCTCTTTATATAGACCCATTGACTCTATATAGCATGGATCGATATTTCTCAATATATCATCGATATATCCAGAATAAATCCATATCGACAAGTTAACGATGTTAATATCACTCACGATATCGATATCAACTAGCATCGAGCAATATGTCAATAATATATCATCTCATAACACCAATATCAATACAATTTGATGTATTTAGTGCAAAATTTTCACCTATTTGATTGATAACATCGACATCATGTCGATTCAACGCTACGCCATCTATATCAATTTTGTTGCTTGATTTCACTAGTTTTTTACGAGGCAAGAAGCTCAAAAGGTATTTTTTGACCTTATAAGCATTATAGGTTGACTTGTCAAGATTTTATATAGCTGCTCCATGTATCAATACATGTGGATACAAATCCAACACAAAATAAGTAACCGAATTTCAATTTTAGAAAGTATTAGTAATCTAGCAATATGGATCCAAGACAAGCCCTGGCTATTGATTATCTTATATACTATACATGTTATTGCCCTCTTATGGGGTTTGTGTTAGGTAGCTGACAACCAGCATAAAAATAGTCAAAACGTTTAACATGGACTTGAGCAAGAATCCGTGCAGTCAGCCTTAATTTAAGTCGGAGAAGGCTTCGTCATTAAATAGTATACATACTATTATATGATATTTGTGTATTTCATCTTCGATGTCGCTAAGATTTTTATTTATACGCAGTATACAATATAATATATTGTTAATATGCTAAATACATTTCCTTCATGACTATAAAGTGTATTCGTGCATCACTTATTGTTTCAAAAGATATGGTGATTTTAATTCATGAGAAATTTTTCCTTTGACCTTTTTTTAAGAGTTGACCTATCGATACGATATCAATACCAAACCTTGCTTCAATCTGCATCGATTTTCTTTAATCCAATTAGAAAGTTTTGTTTCTAACATATTTAGTTCATCTTCTTTCATTTGAAATTATGAATAGTGTTTTTTAAAAACTATTTGTTATTATGCCCATTTGCATATTTGTTTGATATCTGATATAGCTCATCATTTTGTTTATACATAATACGTAATGTGATATGAAGCTAATATGCTAAATACATGACCTTTATGTCTCTAAGTTATGTTTTGAATTTCAACATTTCATTTCAATATCTCTCAACAATCAACCATCAGCAGTTAAATGTTAGCATTGGCAACATCGATATGTGCCAATGTGCCATATAATGTGCATTGTTGTGCTAAATACACCTCATGCAAGCATATATGTGTAATTGTATCTTATTTATTGTTGTAAAAACTCATATTATCTTAATTTGCAAAAAACATACTTCCACACCATTTCTGAGATTTTATCGATATCATCGATATATCCTCGATATAACCCTTTTTAGGTCGACCGATGGGATATCAATGTTCCGAACCTTACTAAAGAGTCAAACTAAGAGATGATGTGGGAGTAATCATGATGGTATGGTAATCACATATTGGAGAGGTCCAATTTACCCACCTAGGTCATTCTCCAACATCCTCATCAAGCTAGAGCATGCAATGATTAGCTTGGGCCCTCAAGCTGAAGCATGCAATGATCAGCTTGAGCCCTCAAACTAGAGCATGCAATGCTCAGCTTGAACAAATAGTAAGACACATGTACTCATATGTTAAATACATCACACTGTGGACCATAACAACTCAACGCATACTTTGTTGGTTGTCGCCAGGGTAGGTGGCTTGCATGTGAGGATAAACAAGAGCTATGACCTCTGTAATGAGTCTATCTGTTGTCGAAGCCCATGGGGTTATGGTGATGAAACTTGTGGGTGGTGTGTCATCGAACGCATGTTTCCTCATGTCGTGGGAATATCCATAAGTACATCTTTAAATGCAGGTCGCTCTTGTTAGGACCTTAAAGTGGGTTCTCTCTCTTGTTGGGACCTCATGGCGTACAAGAGTTTGCACTATGAGCATTGAGTTGGTCTTTGAGTAGAATCTTTTGTAAAAGAAGATGACGCCCGTGGGGGATAGGAATAAGCATCTCTTGAAGTACTCTCTCCCCCTTTCTCCCACACTTGTCAGAAATTGGAGGATACTCGACCAAGTTTGGAGAAAAAATGAAGGGGAGGACAAAAACTCTCCACCATTTTTTCTTCTCTTTTTTTGTGCGATGTTTTTGCATAAATCATCCATTTTTCTTTTATTCATTAGCGTACTTGATCTTGATTTTTTCCTCTCCCTTTTTTATAAGCCAGTTCCACCTTTTTTAGCTTTTCTCTCCATATAGCAGCATGCCCCTTTTTTCTTTGATAAATACCAACCACTTTTGGGTCATAATCCCCTCTCTCTTTAATAAAGTCGAGTTCTTCCTTTTTATAACTCGGCCTCCGATGAAGAGACACATGACTAGGGTTCCCTTCGTGTAACCCGTCGAAGTCACATGTTAGTCTTGGCTTGACTTATTGGACGATGGAGTCACGCCTAAGCCTCGGCCTAGAGGAGATCGAGCTTGAGACATTGCTCATAATGCTTAGGGCTTCGCGGTACTGGATAAAAGATGACATGAGGTTCCACACTCTGACGATAAGAAGTATTGCGCGGTTGTTTCAGATGGCAGGTATAAATGTTGCGTATTGCCAACATTTGCGGACGAGAAGTGCATAGAGAGGTGCAGCTTGGATGGCATCTGCGAGAAGCAGTGTCGCCACATGAGCCCGTATGAGGGAGTCGATCCTTGGACCTGGCTTTTTTCTTCTTCTCAGTGAACAAAATACGTCAGAGGGGGGGGGGGGGCTAGAGTTGGCTTGTTTGCAAAGGAGACCACGCATCGCCTAAAGGAGTCAAGCCTGGAGGATGCTTTTGTTGTAATTGACAGGAGGGGTTGTGGGGGTTGTATCGCCTAGAGACCTCATCGTTGTCTTAGATCATGATGAACATATAGGTATCTAAAGGGAGCACTTCAGATCTCCTCGCATCTTCTTCAGATCTATTCTAAACATTGCACTTGGAGAAAGAATGTGAAACAGAATAAACATGAACTTTGAGAACAAATGAAAACGGGGAAAAACAATCCCATGAACGATACGTTCCCTAAATCTTTGAGCCTTTGAGTGGTGCTGGCTTACAAACCTAGAACAAAATACATGGAACAACTCCTCTCTTCTTAAACTTGAACAAATCAACAAACATGAATAATAATAATCAGACTTGAAAACAGAATCGAATCTCTAATTAATGACTTGCTCTAATACCAAGTTGAAAAACATAATGCATAAATGATAATTAGATCAAGAAACTAATATGAAGAAAACAAAAATTGTACATGGAATCCTACTCCGTGACGAGTAAGATGAAATCACAGGAGAACGTCTTAAAAGGCAGATTCTTTTATTGTAATTCTCTCTATAGGGCCCCATTGATAGATGATGTGAGACTAATCCATATAGTGTGGTAATTGGATCCTCAAGAGGTTTAATTACTCACCTAGGTAATTCACCAATAATCCAAGATTGGATCTTGGTCTCTTGCAGGAGAATAACATCCACATGCCATTCAAATGGCAACCTCTTAACTAATCAACTATTCTCTGAGTCTCCAAGCCCCTCCAAGATCTAACGGATCACATTCACGAGGACACTCTCGACATCCCAATAGCCTAACACACTACTCCTGCATCTATGGAAATTCTCGATCGATAGAGTTTCAAGTCATTAGTTGGTGGACCAGTCTGACTAATGGGAGGCAAAGAGGTGTCCACCAGAGCATTTGATCTGACCTAGGCATCTTCTGCCAAAGCACCTATTGGTGATGGCCCTCGAACCATCGAATCACCCTTCGAGGGGAAGGCTGAGATATTCATCCTAGCAGCATATTTCAACGACCTCCAACTATAGTACCTCACGCCTTCAGGGGGACACAAGCCACTTTCTTTTTCGCACGGTTTATACCCATTATTTTTAAAAACGCACCACGAGGGGGATTTCTCCATGGCATAATAATCCTCGCAGATGCAACACTCGATAATAGCAACGTTTTGATAAACACTAATGTTTTGTTAATAAATTGGAAATGTATTTGTTTCACTTAAAAAATGCCTATCTATTAACGTTATTATGGGAAAAATGAATAAAGAAAGCTCAAGAACAACATCGGGTCGCCAATGTCTTGGTTATTTAGCATATTAACAACATTGTTCGATGGTAGAGTTTAAGATGGATTTTACTTCGGCTCAACCGACAACCCAATCAATTTAACTATGGGATTGGACTTTCAAACTTGTGTGTTTAATAACCACCTATTCATTGAACAATCACCTAACAACTCTTACAATCACCACCATGCCTAATTTTATTGGCACATGAACAAGCTAGAGGAACTGTGTAGAAAGAACAAATGACTTGCATCCTCAAGTGTCTCTAAACATCGTTAAAGGAACCTTTTATATGGGAAATAAAATAATGAATTGATTATTCTGAGGGCTATAGGGCTCTCTTATACAATGTTCATGAAATCAACCGCACGGGTTACATATGCGGCCGCATATGCCCGTGCGGCATGCAAACTGAACCAATTTCATGAATCAGTGCATTATGTGCCCTCCCTGCATACAAGGCATGTATATCCCGCATATGCCCCACATACTACTCCGACATCTCCAATTTTCCAATCCTCTCATTCAGGTGATTAATTCCGTAGATCTACCTCTTCCTTCATTCAATTGTAAGAATATGCCATGCATTTGTATACAATTGCAATGCATTATACCATTATATATGTGCAATGTTTTATATTTATCTCATGTATTATTTTCATGAGTATATGCATTGTATCGTCAAATATTTAAATATATGTTGGTTAAGGTTTTCCTCACGTAGTGTATGCATGTGTAATGATGTTTTGTTATTATGAATAATCTAATATGTGAAATTTTTGTGGCTAAATGTTTTTTTGTGATTAAATGTTAGGCAATTAAAAGCATACACTCAACCATCTAATATGAACCAATTTTCTTAGATCTACTTTAACTCGGCTTAGATATATAAATTAGGTAGTAATGTTATCAACGGATATTTATTTATTTTTAAATTAAAAATTAGAAAATTGAGCAGAACTGCATATACCCTGCATACCACTTATTCAGTATTAGATGACATATCCGACCGCAGACGCATACCGCTTTCCTGAACCTTGCTCTTATATGGAGAGGAGAAACCCTAAAGGGTAAATTACATAAAAAGACATAATAAATAAGTAAATAAAAAATAACTCTTAACATCCTCCTCAAGATGGAGCATAGATGCCAATCATGCTCAACTTGGAACAACACATTCGGAATTGCCCACCGGCTAGGCCTTGGTGAAAACATATGTAGTATTTTCCCCTACGTTGATATGGGAAATAGAGATAGAGCCCTTCTATATCATATCTCGTGTGTAATCGCAATCTACATAGATGTGTTTGTGTTTGGTCCTCTCAAGAAAAGTGAGATCATTAGCAATGAATAGAGTAGTCTGATTATCATAAAGCAACTACATGGGAAGAGGCACGTCAATAGCTAAATCAGTCAGCTTAGATCTGATCCAAAACATCTCAGTGCTGACATGCACCATAGCTCTTCATTCTAGCTTCATGCTAAATATAGCAACAACAATCTACTTGCTTTACCATAAGACTAGAGAATTCCACACAAAAATCGCACGACCGTAGATAGACTTCTTGTCTTTAAGGCATCATGCATAGTCAAAATCTGCAAAAGTTATAATGGCAAAAGAAGTACCTTTTCTAAAAAAACAACCATGTACTTGGAGAAGGATTTAGATATTTTGTGATTATGTGAATAGCATCCATGAGGGCTAACCATGGCTACTCCATAAACCGAATGACTTTGCTCGTTGTAAAGGAGATATATGGCTTGGTAATAACCACATAGAGGAGCCTCCCAACAAGTTCCATGTATCTCCTCTCGTCCATCTCATTTGCATAATCATCACAAAGCTTAAATGTTGCAGAAGCCGGTATTTAGTATTCAGTCAGCGAGGTCACAAAAAAAGAATATTCGGTATTTGAAAGAATATTCGAAATTTTTCGATTTTGTATTTTTAAATTATTTTAAATATTAGGACTATGTATAATATATATGTGTATGTATATGTATACATATATGGTCATCAATAAATAAGAGTCCAAGATAAAATTACCAATTAACAAGTTAGATATAAAGAGCTTTAAGATTTGTTGTGATATCGAGATAAATGGAAATCTTCAAAAAATAATAAAATAATAAAAAATCAGTTTCTTTTGCAATACTCGGCCAAATATTCAATAGTACACAAATATGCGAGCTGAATATTCGAAAATATTCGGGTAGGACCGAATATTGACCAAATAGTAATATTCTATTCGGTCACCCCATTGAATAAGAATATTTGATCGAGTATTCGGTCCATTCGGTTAAATATTGCAATAATGATTGGGATCACGGGAGTAGCGACAGGTCTGTAGTCTAACATCCATGTCCTTAGGAGAAGATCTATAACATACTTCCTATGTGTCATTACGAGATCTCCCCAGTTCTTGGGAAACACAAGCCCAAGGAAGTATCGTAGATCGCCAAGGTCATTGGTGACAAACTGATATATAAGGAACACCTCAGCTTTACTGATGTCATGTAAGTCATATCCGGTAACAATCACGACATCAACATAAATCGGAATGACAACAATACATATATATGTCATGCGTACAAAGAATAAAGTGATATGCAATTGATCTCTGGAAGCCTTACTACTTTAACAAGTCCAATAGCTTCTGGAACATGCTCCGAGACTATGTTAAAGGACATAAATAGCATTATGTAGTCCAGATATCTTCTGACACTCCCCATCAGCGATAATATAGGTGGCATATAGAACTCCTTGTATATGTCTCAATATAAGAAACCATTCTTGACATCAAGCTATGAAAGCAACCAATTATTTATAAATAGAAAGGAGAATCCTTAGTGTAAAAGAATGATCCACGGGAGAAAGAATGTCCCAAGGGCCCACCTCATATGTCTGATTAAACCAATGTACCACAAGTCTAGCATTGTAGGAATCAACACTGCCATCTGCTCTTTGTTTCAATGTAAAGACCCATTTGCAACTAACCACAGAAGCTCCTTTTGAGGCACTAATCAAACTCCATATGCCATGTGACTTGAGTGGAATCTCCCCTCCATAGCAAGATGCCAATAAACATCTCTTATAGCATAATGATATGTACATGAGTTATCTACGACTAGCAACTACCCACAAACTTACTGAAATCCTCTGAAAGACACCTAAAAGAAACATGGTTGCAAGAGGATACATAACATGCATATACCTCCACTTTCGAAGAGCAATGGGCTTGTCAATGTCATTTGGACAATCTATCTCATGTATAGTAGTCTCATGAGATACTACATGATCAACAAATCAATTTTTTGTACAGACAAATCATCATTGCCATCAGTAGAAACCAAGTGCTCAGAATTTACCTATAACGTGAAGGATGATGCAGAAGGCACAAGAACATCGGGTATAATAGGCAGCTTGCAAATAAAGTAACGAGACAAAGTCTGAACCACATGAGGAGGTGGAGGAGCCATAGGAGGAGGAACCGCATGAGGTGGAGATGACAAGTGGCAATCTTTACGCTTAGCAAAACCATTCTACTAAGAAATGTGAGCACAAGAGGTTCGAAGTATGAGCTAAGTGACTCGAAGAACTGAGAGATTTGAATGGTACAAAATCGGAAGGCATTATCAGAGCTAACATACTTAACACTAGTAAGAAAAATATTCTTTATTCATTAATGAAAGTTTGAATAAATACCATACTTCAGACTTATTTTTCAGAAGAAACAACTAAGAAAGTCTTGAAAATCATCAGCAACAACTAGGAAACATGACTGAGACCCCAAATATGAAAATAAATTAACTCAAATAAAGAACTAATCAAACGACTCTGATGACCATGATAATGGGAACGATGATGTTTCCCAAACTGGCAAGCCTCACACTGAAAAGTAAACTAAGAGTGGATTTGTATGAGGACCAGTGGTCACAAAAATGGCATGTGTGATCGCATATGCGTGAGAGACACTCTCATTGCATCGCATAATTGAAGCCCCTCTCTATGTGCCATATGAGGGTTGCATATGCGGTCTATGCAGATGCATATGCACATCGTGCGGCCTGCATAGGTTGCAACAAAGGTATATGGCTTATCGGATAAGGATCTTAAGATCCGAATATGATTGGGTTAAAGGAATCTCAATTCAACTGATAGTAAGAAATCCAGAACCCTTGACAATAGGGTTTAGGAGCAAATCACAAGCACTCGAGCCCTCAACCCCCAATCATTGTCTCCCTCAGACCCTCGCCTCCTCCAACCTTTGCATCCATTGTCGTACGGAGCTCCTCCGCCTCCATGTGAAGCTCCTCTGCCTCTAACAATGTTGCGAAGCACCTCTGTCACCCACGTGCGGAACTCCTTCACATCCTAACTCCTCTATACGAAGTCCTCTGCCCCTAAGCTCCTCTGTGTGAAGCTCCTCCGCCTCCCAGTTCCTTCGTGCGAAGATCCTCTGCCTCTTAGATCCACCGTGACCATGATATCCCCTGTCAAGTAACCCTAGATACTCAATTTTCTATATTTTTGATGCTATTCTTTAGGCTTGATCTTTTATGCTACCGCTAGTTGTTGTTATGCTGATGCATTGCTATCTTTTTTATGTTTGATGCTATTGTTATTCGATCGTACATAGTTTGGAAGGCTACAACCATTTTTTATGCTACTGCTAATTTTTATGATGTTATATGCTATTGTTATTCAATCGTATGTACAGAAAGCTACTTCCATTTTTTCATGCTATTGCTATTTTTTATGTTTGATGCTATAACTCTTATGCAACAAATTCTGAATTCTGATTATACATGTAGTAATACATGTTACATACTGAATTTGAATATAACACAAGTCTGAAATGTAACACAATATGTTACATATAGTAATAATGAAGATGTATATTCTGAATTCTCATAGGATTTTTTTTATGTTTGAATGTTATTATGATCAATGTTATTGTTTGCTAACAAAGCTAAGGATATGAATTGTAGTTTTTATTAAAGTACATACTTCGTATCTTCTTGAAATTAAGTAATTATTAACCTAATTATGAACTTTAGTTATTAATTTTAGCTGGTAAACTTTTTTTCTTTGATTTTGAACTTTAGTTATATTATTTATTATTTTTAAATAAAAAATTAGAAAACTGTGTAAAATCGCATATACCTCGCATATGCCTATGCATATTGTTTAATCACTATTTAGTGATCAGTCCGAACGCATACAGCTTTCCTGAACCTTGTGGAGGACTCTACACAACTTCTGCAAAAGAAGCTTATTGAACCGAAGATGCCATGTGTACGGAGAGACTAATCCGGTGGAAATAGAAGATCTGTCGTAAAGGAAACTGGACCAGTTTTCAAAAACTCCCTTGCTCACGACCACATTCAATCACATTGTCAATGAGTATATCTTGAATCACAAGAGAAGAGGGGTCAAATATGATACGACAATGCATATCCTTAGTAATCTGACAATAGATAACAAGTTCATACAGAAATCAGATACATGAAACACTTTCTGCAAAAGCATAGTTGGTTAAAGAAATCTCCCTCTATCTTGTAATAGGGCAATGTGTCCCATCTGCAATGATAATAGATCTGCCTAGATGTATTGATTTATGGGAAGTAGTTGTGCTCTATCTCCGTGGAGATAATGAATGAGATGCTCCACAGCATGTAATTACTTTGAAATGACTGCCCAGTGACAACTAGTAAGGACATAAGCTATATCTAAGGTACTGGGAGAAGCAGAGGCAACAACGTCAGAAGGGTCCAAAGAATCACTAGTGGTGTTTGTAACAAGAGTTATAATCTCCATCAAATTAGAGACAAAGTCATCGATCTTCCGATCGGTACATCTAGGCAGAAGTAACAATAGGCTCAACCTACTCGACAACGTACGCATACGCGGGGTGACCATGTTTTTGATAGCAAGTATCCTCTGAGTAAACGGGACATGGCAATATGTGCACTACCACTACTGGCATAAGCATCCACCACCTTTGCCACAAACATCACGTCATATGAATTAAGTTGAACCTACTCTGCCGCAAGATGTGGATATTGTAGAGGAGGTATGAGTCGTGGTTGCATGAAGAACGGTAATCCTCTCAATCCGTTGTAGACTGCCTCCATAAGAGGTATAAAATCACTAGTGAGAAGCATGGTATGTGTGTCATGATAATGTGAGTCAAGTATCGCCAGAAAAACTCCAACCAAAATGGTGTTCCTATACGTCTTTTGTTGCTATGTGAAAGCGTTTAGAGGCATGAAGTTGTGAAGCTTCTCAAACATGCCCCTGAGCTGGGATTGGAAAGCAAGAACCGAACGACCAACCTGCTTGGCTAGGAAATGTTGTACTAAAGCTGCAGGATCTTCATCTCATTCCTCTCCTAAGAATATATGTTTGTGAGGATGTCTTATATTACCTTGGTAGTGAACTGACGAAGAATGTTGTTCGCTATCCATGTGGTAAGAGTACCAGACAACCAAGCACGTACATACGCGTTATCTTACTTCCACAAAGCATTCACCTTAGTTTTGTCGGACAGCTCTAAATGCTTCAGAATGTGCTCCTTGTTGTTGCATAATTGCATTCCATAATGCTCATGAACTACAAGGATCATAACTCATAAGTGATCTCATTTATCTTAGCGACGAGCGATGGGCCTTTGAAGGCACTAAAAGAAGACAAGTCGATCTTGCCTTCTGACATAATGATGGAGCTGATAAGGACACAACTGGGGTTGTAGACCAATCTAAATATATTTACACAATCATATGGGGAACTGGTTGTGTGCAAACTCAAGGCACAATCGTTCCCATCAACTTTGGAGAAGCTCTAGGGCATGAGGATGAGTTTGGAGGTCTGAACTCACCCCAAATGACACAAAATCAGGCCTTTCAGAGAAGTACCTAGGGGTAACCTATGGATGGGTAGTGAGGCACTTGTTTGGCAGTTGGGTGATACACAACCACCAACAGCGAGGGTTGTTGTTGTTACCGATAGCAGTAGATAAACACAATTGCTGAGGGTTGTTACGGTATGTTGTTGTGTTGTTGGCGCTGCTACAGCACGGGAAGTGCCCCAAGACGGTGATGCGGCGAGATTTGATAGGGCTATTACAGCACGAGCAGAAGATCCAACCCCACCCCCTTGGGCGACAAAATGTGTATATAGAAGGACTGGTGATGACGCGTGAATAAGAGGGGTGATAGGTAGGGTGGGGGTGAAAGGGCCACGGTTATAAAAAGTGGTGCATCGAGGCGCAAAGGAATATGTCTCGAGGCGAGGCGGGCCAAAAGTGCCCTGAGGCGCACGCCTTAGGTTTGGATCAAACGGCATACGCTCCAACCTCGCCTGAGGTGCTCGAGGCAAGGTTGAGGCAAAAGCCTCAACATATTGTTTTTTTTTTACTTTTTCCGATCAGGTGCAAAGCACGTGACCTCTCATATTTCTAAAATACGAGAGTCGAGGGGGACGTTCTGTTCGACAAAAACGAAATCTTCGCCTCACCCCTGTTCTCTGGAACCTCCAGGTTCACGAGGAGGCCTAGCTGCCCATTGCCACCTAGCCGGAATCGCCGCATCGTCGCCGCTGAACCGCTTGCAGGCATCACCGAGAAGCCATGCACCGGTGTCGCCTTCAACTTGGTATTTTTTGGTTTTTTTGCTCTAATTTTTTATTTTTTCCTTGTGTTCTTCTTTATTGGTTTTTCTACTGGAGGGTTTCGTTATGTTGGAGGCTTTCGTTATATTTTTTGAGGGGTTTTTATGTGTTCTTCCATATGGATTTTCCAATTTTTTGGGGTTAAATTCTGATCCATGGTGAAGGATTACATTTGTGTTTATCTTGTACTGTAACTGTAAGTATATACCTATGTTATTGTATAACTTGTAGATATGGGACGGAAAGGCCAAAGTGGGGGGCGATCGGATCCCGAATGAAGATACGACCGAACACTTGAAATGGACGAGCATCACAAAGGGAAAGGTTATGCATATGTTGAATGTAATTTTTGTTTAATGAAGATCACCAGTGGGGTAAAGCAACTAAAAGACCATCTTGCAAAGACACGCAAGAATGTGAGAGCTTGTCCAAGCGTTCCCATTGATGTTCAACAAGAGATAAAGATGTTCATGAAAAGCAAGGATACAGAAGAGAAGAAGATTTGAAGAAATGGAAGAAGTTTGTCGAGTTGGGATGCAAGGGTCATCAGGAGATGAAAATCAACCGTCACAAAGAGCACCGACAGATTCTAACAGTGTCAAGCAAGCTCGAGGATTGATGGATTTTTTATTGCACAAGCAGGTAGGGGTGCAGGTACTTCAGATCCTCCAGCACAACAACTCACTTTAAATGCAAGCTGTAAAAAAGATGAGAGATGGAGGATTTGCACGAGCATTG
This sequence comes from Ottelia alismoides, assembly GCA_037367405.1. Taxonomy (NCBI): domain Eukaryota; kingdom Viridiplantae; phylum Streptophyta; class Magnoliopsida; order Alismatales; family Hydrocharitaceae; genus Ottelia; species Ottelia alismoides. Next base: position 256,724 of record JAZKJV010006022.1, read on the forward strand.
GGAGATTTTTTTGAGAATTCATTGTCATTCAACATAGCCAATAGTCCTTATCTGGCGATGATGACAAATGTATGTAGGTATGGAAGGGGTTTCAAGCCTCTAACCATGCATGAAATACGAACATGGATTTTGAAAGAAGAGAAGCATGCCATAACCACTCTTGTTCATGAGGCAAAGGCTTCTTGAATTGCCATCGGCTGTAGCATCATGTCTGATAGTTGGACTGACACGAAAAGACGCATATTGATTAATTTTTTGGTGAATAATCCCAAAGGCACTTACTTCTTGAAGTCAATTGATGCATCCGATCAAGTTAAAGATGTCAGGATGCTTTTTAAAGTGTTGGATGAACTTGTTGAGGAGGTAGGAGACAAGAATGTTGTCCAAGTGATAACAGATAAGGCACCAACTTACAAATGTTGATGGAAAAAAGGAAGAACATTTATTGGACACTTTGTGCAGCGCATTGCATAGATTTGATGTTGGAGGATATCCTCAAATTGCCTCGTCAAGCATCGGTATTCAAAAAAGCATAGAAAATAATTAATTTTGTATATGCTCATGCTTGGGTTTCAGTGATGGTGAGAAAATTTGTAGGTTGTGATTTGGTGAAACTTGTCGTTACTCGATTTGTCATTGCATTTCTTACATTACAAATCTTGATTAGAGCCAAGGTTCACTTGAATCCTTCTTCACTTCAAGACCATGGAAGAACACTTCTTATGTGAATCGAGCATTGGGTGCACCCCTGGTCCTTCCCCCCTCGTGCTTATCCTCGCAGGTCTCGTGGTGAACATAGTTGTGAAGAGCAAGTATTTTTTGGCCCAGTGTTGCATATATTCTCAACACCACAAAATCTTTGGTCACCGTTTGAGGTTGGTGGATTCTGAAAAATATCCACCAATGGGATTATGAAGCCATGGACAGGACCAAGGAAGAGATAGCTAGAAATCTAGAAAGTGACGAGGACAAATATAAGATTATTTGGGATATTGTGGATAGTCGTTGGGATCGTCAACTACACAAGCCTTTACATGTAGCTGCTTGTTTCCCCAGTCCCCACTTTCATTATGAACCGACATGCTCTAATCACTAAGATGTCAAAATGGGATTGCTTTCGTGCATGGAAAGATTGATCATTGATCAAGATACGAGGGTGAAAGCAGATTGACAACTTGATTCTTTTATGCATGCCAGAAGATTTTTGCTTTGGCAAATGCTAGTAATTCAATGAAAACAAGAGGTTCCAATGAGTGTTGTAAATGAATTTAAAGAGTTTTGCATATACTTTAACATCATTTTTAAAATGTGTTGACCATTATCAATGGATTGGTGGATGTTTTTTGAAAATGAAACACCTGAATTGGCGGCATTTGTTATTTGGGTATTAAACTTGACTTGTAGTGCTTCTGGGTGTGAACATAATTGGAGCTCGTTTATCAAGTAAGTGATTAAATCATTATACATTTTTATGATAGTGTTTTTGTTTCATGTTAAACACTTAAACCTTACGTATGTCTATTTAGGTCAATATAAAAAGAAGAAATCGTTCCATACAAAGAGAAGAAATCGTTTATCACAAGCGAATCTCAATGATTTGGTTTACATCATGTTCAATCTCAAATTGAAACATAGAGAATTAAAAAAGAAAACAATAGAGGATCCTTTATGTTTGGAAGACATTGACTCCGATGATGAATGGATTTCAAAAGCTCAAGATGTCAAGGGCTATCAGGATCTTGATGCAAATATACCCCTTGAGGATGATCCTTTTGAGGAGGAAGGCAGTGAAAGAGGTGAAGGAGCTTAAGTCGCTCGACATAAAAAGAAGGGGGAAAATACGATAAAGGTGCAATACAATATTACAATTAAAAGAATGTTTGATGTTTTTTTGCGATTAACTTTCAAATAAATGACTATGCATACTACTTTCTTGATTAGGTAAAGGAAAAACTCCAATTAATGTTGAGGATGAGGAGTTCTCCAATTCTGAGGATGGAAGCTATGATGAGGTCGATGATGACGTGCATTTGAATTATATGGATGATTCTAATGAGGATTCAATAAGCAATAGCAGCAGTGACGACGATGACGGCAACAATCATGCAGAGGAGAGAGACGACCGATGTTGAATCATTGAATCAGTGTCGATGATTAGTGATTTTTGATGTATCGCATCAATGTGATGGACAATTTGTTCCATTAGATTTATGCTTATGTTGAATTTTATTTCCTACTTTACGTTTTCTTTTCTAATTTTACAATCCTATTTGAACATTAAATAATAATAGTTGTAGTTTGTAGTTTGTATTGAACTTTTGAACAATATATTGCAATAATTAGTGTTCATGTTATTTATACCAATATATTTTACTTTAGTTTTAATATTTCTTTCCAAAAAATTGAGGTTTACGCCTCGCCTCACATTTTCGGAAAACGTCTCAGACTGCCTCACGCTTTTTTAAACTTTGGACAAGGCTTCAGAGCTCCAGTGTAGGATTGCCCCTCTGATACCATGGGGACATGGGATAATGAATTGATTATCTTATGGCTATAAGGCTCTCTTATAGAGAGAGAGGAGAAACCTTAGATGGAAAATTACATAATAGAGGCAAATAACTAAGCAAATATAAAATAACTGACAACAATCTACCCTTTAAAAAGTATGGCCCTCCAAGCCCCCATTATCACATGCACATGTCGCGTCGGCTAAAGGAAACCTTCACCCACTGAGGGATCATTCACTTCAAAATCTACGTACTCTACGGACACAATTCCTAGATCAATTATTTTTTTACTTCATTATGATAATATAGAAAATGATACAATTCCTATATCAATTATTTCTGTTACTTCATTATGATAGTATAGAAAATGTACAAATCTATGTAAATATATAAAAATATATGCATAAAGAATGATTTATAATTTTAAAATAATTAAAAAATACAAAATCAACTAAAGTCTGACTAAATCCGATTAGTCACTTGACTGATTATAAATCTTTAGACATGACCCGATCGGCTTTTGCAACCTTAATGATTAAAAATGGGAGTATAATCAATCACTCCAAAATCGTCTTCCTCATTATCATTCTTCATGAGAAGTGAAAAAACACTTCTCCATTCCTTGGATTTCTTCTTCTTAGTCAACTCCTTAGAGTACTCATCTTGTATGGTAAGAAATTTTAGACTTGCCTTACACTTAGCAAAAAGTTTGTCTTTAGAGCTTCTAAGTGTAACCGAACCCGATTTAGTTGGTAAACCCACCAAGCAAAAAGACTTTCTCTTTTCTCCTTCCAGCCTCTTCATTCCTTCTTCCCACTCTTTTCTGCTATATAGCAATCATGTGCAATGTTCAAATCTTTACCGAGAAAATTGCCATGTAGACAAGGTTTCCTCCACCTATATCCCTTCCGATTCTTCTTGATTCATTTCCATCATTCTGCTCTTGTATTTCTTGCTCATCCTTTGAGCTAATACTAAACATCTTTCCAACATCCTTGTCAACACAAATATATCTTCCCAAAATAACGAAGAGAATAGAGTTGAAGGAGGTGATGGGGACAGAATCCATTTGGTAATGTAGAAGAGATGTCAATGTCTACCTACCAGGATCACAGGAGAGAAACGGACATGCCAAAATTCAATAGAGAAATAGGATAATGTGAGGAAACAGAAGTTCGAGATGAATGGAGAATAGAGAAAAGGCTAGTTCAGGGATCCATTAATTTAAAGGAGTATATCTAATAAAATAAAAAGTACTTTCAAGAAGGGATAACATCTTTACGGTTACTGTGTTTATCAATCAACTTTCTTTATTAATACAAAGGTATCGCCTCTAAATAACACAACTAAACCAGAAATCAACATCATAAGTTACATCCTGGAGTTAGAATATCAATGAAAAATGAGAATTTTACAAACACAAAATTAGCGAAATTTTACAAAAGATATGACAGCACAAGGACCAGCATACAAAAGGGAAAAACCAGATATCGTCATCTGATTCCGCCGAATTGGAGTCGTTAATTAAAAGTAGGGTTAGCCATCATTAGTTGGTCCACTTTGATTCCTTGCATTTTCATTTCGTTTGAATAGATGAGATCACATGTGATCTTTATATAGTCTTAGTTTGAGTGATTTTAGGGGTCAAATTATGGTTTGTTAGATCTGTTAATTCTATTTTTTCTTGTAACATGTAACTGCATCCTTCTTATATAAAGGAGATTGTAGTCGTTTTTAGGAACAGTTCAAGTTTTATAAAAAATTTGGAGTTTTTTCATTTGTCACCTCCCTTTCTCCTTTCTCAAGGTAGGAAATGTCGGTATCGACACCAAACCGAGATGGAGTTGATATGATATTTCAACAATATGTCGGCGATATATCACGGAAATATCGACCATATCGACACACTTTTGTGAAGGAAGGACTAGAAAAGAGGTATATATTGCCATATCGATACCAATCGGTCCCATGTCGATACCCGATATATCGGCGTATATAGGGATGGGCATGGGCCAAGCTGGGCCGGGCCCTGAAGGGCCCAAGCCTATCTAAATATTTCGGGTCTTGGGACGGGCCTAGGCCCGCAAATCCGATTGTTGTTTGGCCCAAGCTCGGGCCCGGCCCATTCGCTTTGGGTTGGGCTTGGGTCGGGCCGGCCCAACCCTCAACATGCGTATAGGTAAATACGAAGTGGTGACATTCTAGACATCCTCAATAACTATGGTTTCCCCAAACTATAAATCAACAAAACTCAAATCGTCGAGATCCAAGCTAGGAAGATGAAAATGTAAAAACATAGGTGTTATCGCGGAAGCATGGCGTGATTGATCAGCCATTGTTGTACAATCTGCACACGAGGTATGCATTTATAATACGAAAATGAATACAAATTGCTTTAATTATAGCTTGGATAGGATGATTGTTGGATATCAGATCATGTACTCATTCCCGAAGAGAGAAGAGGACCAAGGTTCAATATTACAGGGAGGGAGTACCATACCAGAGCTTTCCTACAAGAATGTTTGTTTTCTTTACTACAATTTGTATATGTTCTGGATAAACAAATAGATTACATGATGCACTCTGTGTAAACACCCAGTTCTGCTTTCCAGATTTTGCATACAAGCATCGTCTGAAAAAAAGGCATCTTCCTTGCTAAAACTCATCAAACACCTCATGTCACAAATAATGGTCAATGTATTTGTCAATATAAGCTAATAAGGAAAGTCCAAATTGCTACACCATAAAACATCTTACTCATACTTGATCTAAAAGTGTTTAAGAGACTATTCCTTAAGAGGGAAAAATCAGACTACACGTTCGAAGAACTATCAAGGTCATCTCTAATTGGCATAAGCATTTCTCACTTCTCAAATGTCTACAAGCCCATGAGAGGCTATCCCTTAGTTGAGATATTGCTAGATCACGCAGGGAGAGGTTCGATAACGTTTGCAAAGTTGTCCCTTGATGTATCGTAAGTTACAACCTACCCTTGTAGCAATGGAAAAAATTACATTAGGTTGTCCTTTAGGAGGAACACTGCTAAAAACCCTTCAACTGGAAACCAAAGTTAGCATAGAAATAGAAGAGACATCTAGAGTTCACAGAGACAAAAAATCAAATAAAATCACCCCGGATATTCTAGTTCCTCCCACAGAAATATCATCAGCAAATATAGAAACAAACGATTAAAGAATCAAGTAAAGTCAAAGATAAATAAGAAGGAAAAGGCTAATTAATAATAATAATGGAAGGTATGAACTTGAGAGGCTGAGAGTTACCCGATACAAACTACTCCGTTCAGATTTTTGAGACCTCTCGCAAGTGCCACGGGCCAGGCCGGATTGGGCCGAGCCAAGCCCGAGCATGACCTAAAGTAATTTTGGCCGAAATTTTTGGCCCAGGCCCAGCCCAATGCCTTATTGAGCTTGGGTCGGGCCAAGCTTTTTAGGACGGGCTTCGGGTTGGGTTGGGTCGGCCCAGCCCAATGCCCA